>JAHQIW010006664.1:0-134047 GCA_019055375.1 Parelaphostrongylus tenuis
TTGTGATAATGAAATTGCGAAATAAACCGAACTACGGTAACAAAAGGATATTCTAACATTTCATAGATAATGGTCGTTCTATAGGTTTTGGCATTAGAGTAATAAACAGTTAATTTATTCAGAGAATTAATCAAATTTGCATGGTTTCATTAACATTCAGATTGTGCATTTTCTTGTGAACATTCAAATTTACAAGTTGCCTATAGTTGCTTAAAGACTAAGTTGTCGTGGGAACAGATTCGCTTGCTACTCATACACGAATCGAACGTTGGAAAGTGCTAGTGAAGCGACGCGCAAGATTAATGCAGCTTCCTGTGGACGACACAAGCGCGTTAGATTCTCCAAACTGTTCCGTCCAGCTTTGGATTTCTCGAATCACTCCTTATCCGTCCTCTATGCAGCCATATCATCGCTCCAAGATCCATTAATCTTTGGCGCCGCTTCACTAGCATTTACCTGCGCGCCATTCCCGCATGAGTAGCAAACAAATTTGTTTCTAAGACAGATAGATATCGAAGCAAGTATAGTCAATTTGTATACCAAAATGTTCGCAGGAAAATGCACAATGAAGAGTACCAAAATCGTCCAATTTCAACTACTTCTGGCTAATAAATTTGGTGCTCATTTCTGGAGTGCATAAACTTGTCCTATTAGGAGCCGTTTGTGCTGGAGAACAGTACTTAGTAGTAATCTTAGCGATTTCCAGCGTTTTTATTAATTTGGTGTTTTTCATTGATTTTACCCTTATTTTCCTTCTTATTTTCATGTTTCTTATTTTCTTTTATTCCATCTTTTCTGACACTATTCTGCGTAAATTCGAAAAGCACTGTGGGAGGCTGAAGATCTCGATTGAAAACAACTTCGCAGAAATTAATGCAAACCTCAATGACCAGAAAAATTGAAAATAGAAGTCAAATTTTCGCTACTTTTGTTGTAGTTTGATGATCAAATTTCAAAAAAAATTTGGAAAGATATTTCATTACCGAAATTAGCTCGTGTATGTCCGTCCTTCTTACAAAAAGTCACCTCCAAAGTACTGCACCACGCGTGCTCTTCTCCCTACATTAGGAGAAACATTAGCGTAGAACAGAAAATTCCCCTAGTAGTAAACATCAATTTGGTACACGCTTCGCCAGCAATCACGGTGCAGATGAGCTGAGATCATTTGTGCAGAATCCAAGATCTTGCAATCGCATCGCATTGCAAAGGCAGGAAACACATGCATAGCAGGTTGTAGAAAATTCGCCTCTTGAAAACTAAACAAAAGTACTATTCAAGTGAAATGTAAAAAAGCGAAACATTTCAGGTCCTAATGATATTCTTGAAAAATAGTAGGTTCACTAGCGGGATGCATATGAGTTCTCTCAATGCTTACACGTGTCTAATTCAATCCCTACGTCATACAGATGCTTTCGATTTCGTTACAAAAAATTGGTGAGCGATCATCCATGAAGATTATGGATGTGGTCACCACTTAAATTAATAGGTAGTGAAAGTTGCTCTCTCTTATTTGAGGATGTGGTGAAGAAGTGCAGTAACTGTGAAACCAGACGAACCAGTGCCTGGAGACGGTATGCCGATGGAGAAACGCAGTGCAAGTATGTACTTAACTGAAGAAAGTTATCCGGCGTAGTCAAAGTTTTAAATATGGCATCGGTAGATTTCGACATCAGTAGTTGTATTTTGATATGTAGAAAGCTTTCTTTTTACTTAATACGTCAAAAGGAATCTTGAAATTTTTGACAACCTAAATACTACCGACAACTAGAGAAGCATTCTGGTGACATTTGTTTTTGTAAAGCAGATTTCAACCCATCTTAATTCGGTCTGTAGAAATTTTAAAAGGTTACCATTCCATTCAGCTCTTTTGCGGTTAGTGTATGTGATTTTGGTGCATGCAGATTGTACTTCCAAAAAAATGGCTGAAGACTCCCAAGTTCGCTGCTTCATAACCCTATTAAACTACGATGTCGCAATCAACACAGCGATGCCACTGTGACGGGATTTAAGATGATTCCACAGATCTTGCAAAATTACTCGCCGTCATTGATATAGCAAATCACCTGAAGATGTCGTGAGCACTCAACTCAGCACACTGTTTATACATTCAAATTTGACTGGTCACAGTCAGCTAAAATACTGCCTTCTCGTAAAACCAAATTTTTCTTTCATGCAGCTTTAATCAACGTTTATTTTGTTGAATATTTTTAAGGAAACTAGGATACGGTAATGACGAAATGTATCGATGAATGATCTATGTTTGATGTTATCAACGTGTAGCGACTGCCACAAACAGCGGAACAGTATGACCAGCACAGTCCTGCAAACGAGCATTGTAATGCTATCTTACCACCATCAGTGCTTGGTCATCACATCGTGGCTGCAACCTCACCTACAGTTGCGTAAGTTGCTCGAAAGGAAGTCGTGAAGGAGTTTAGTCAAAACGTAGAGAGCTTAAAAAACGAAACGAAACCTCAGTTCACCAGTCATGTCAAAGAGAAAATCGTGGAGGACTGAAGTCAAAACGTAGAGAGCCTGGAGAATCAAACTGAATCATATGATATTCCAAACGATAGCTGTCCAAAGATTGACTTTCTGCACTGAAACATCATTGCTCGTAAATCATTTCTTGAAGTGAGCCAATCTTTGTAACTGCTTCAGAAACACTATGATCTCGAACAACAATTTATTTGAGGCAAAACATTTCAGAGTGAGCGCATGCTTGCTTTCTTATTAGTTTGCTGTATCTTTATTGCATTCAAAAGTTTTGCCATGGGTTTTTCTCATGATTTTTTTGGCAGTATCGAAATTCTATTGCTGCTGTAACGGTGTAATTTTTTTCATAGTGGGTAATTATACTAACTGCTGTAGTCTTACAAAGTTGTCTTTCATAATAAAGTTTTTGTTTTCACTTCGCAAGTCATTAAGTCGGCAGATAAAACAGAAGTTCAGTTGCTTCGTTGGCGGTTATTTGAGCATAGTTCAGTCTTAGGTCATTTTTACCGGCTTGCTTTTTTGAGGAAAGTCGATTGCGCATGTTATTGACCCAGTATCTTCAATGCTGAAAACTTTCCCGAAATATTCACGTAAATATATTGAATGTGGAAGTTGTATGTGGAAATATTGAGATTAGTCACTAATCAAATGGATATTCTTCTTGGCTGGAGACTTTCTAGGTATCCAGGCGGGCGTCTTTCTTCAGAACACTGTTCAAAAATAAAGTTGATCTCCTATTTTACATTGTTTCTACAGTGGTGTTTTCAAAAAAAAAAAATGGAATGTTTGTGAAAGGACATATGACGATCAAATTTTTACCATGAAAAATCCATTATTTCCGTTCATCACCAATGCTCAGGAAAATAATACCCTGAGCCCAAAAATAATAGTGCTCGCTGAACAACTGATTCGATATTTCCAACTATCTCTCACCTAAGACCAAGTTGCTGTTCATATCTTCATCCAAGGTCTTGATAACTGGTCGTTTTTCAAGTACTCGCTAATCAGTTCGTGCGCTACGATTGTAGCTTAGCTAGTGAGCTTTTCGTGCCAAATAACATGTATGAATGTGCAGCTGAATCCATTCCAAATCGAGCATATTCATAACAACAATGTCAGCAATAAGAATATGAATGATGGTAATGACAAAAGCATAATAGCCGTAGTAATGATAATTGAGAAAGTAACACAGTAGTAGTAAGTAATATTTGCATTAATAAACGATCGTTCAGCGAGGATCATCATTATGGTGAAAAAAGAGCCGACCAATAAAATGAAATGATACTTTCAGAAATTATAGTATGTAGTTTGATGAAACACGCCGTTCTTTTGTAATTTTACTTCAGTCACGTCTGCCTTAACTCTACGCTCAATAATCGAGATAATCGAGCTAGAAAAACCACGTACGTCATGATGGCGCTTTATATCACTGCTATAATTCTTAGTTAACTAATTTGCTTTATTCTCCTCACAAATATTCGCAGCGGACCGATGGATGATTCATTAGTAAAAGTATGGATTATGGCATTTCATTGACTAGCATACAACCCTTTTAATTAGTTATGAAATCTTATCAAGTGAATCTTATCAAGGCAGAATAAAGAACGGAAAGGAGCGCAGAAACAAGCGCTCGATGTTCTGTCCATGAAATCACACCAAAGTGTTCAAATGTTCATTCTTCAAAGTTTCTCTAACAGTCAGCAAAAACCTCAATATTAAACGCCAAATACACTAGATGTCATCATACGAAAAAAACATTAATTAGAAACTTAGATAAGCTAAAAAGAGAGAACGAATTGAAACCTCATAAGTGGATGCGAGGCGCCTTGTGGTTCGTGTATATCTTTTCTCGCCCTCACGTATGCCGGTGTACGTCGACTGTGCGTTTAATACGCGTGATCGTCATTATCTCGGCAGTTAGCAGAAATTTGGGCAGACATGCCGCTAATGGATATTCACACGATAATCTTATGAGCAGTTACGGCAGCATAATTAACATACTAATTTTTTAACGGTTAAGAAACTTGGAAAATCAGAAAGCTGAGAATACTCAGAAAAGCAAAGAATTATATGCATTACTGTAACAATCCCCGTGAGTCAACCGCATTGGATATTATCTCAAGAAATCATCGGCTGAATTGAACATTTGATATTTTACCAACTATTTTTAGATGAGATCGATGTCTTTTGTTCCCATTATAATGTCGCATTGAAGCTATGTGCGACCACCAATGTGACAAAAACTTCAAACGCAGTCAATGTGAGGAAATCCTGAATTCTTCCTGTTGTCATAAAAAAAAATAACTTTACGTTCTTTCCATTTGTCTTTGAATATCTATGAAAGCTCGACGCACGACCGGCTAAAATGTCAGCCCAGGTTGTTTTCAAGTCACGTAACAAACACTTATAGATCGTCAATCTTGCCAGAACCTTGATGTGAGGCAATTACTGCAGCCTTCAACAAGTTAGACTTCATGAAGCAGCTAATTTCTGAATGTGATTTTAGTAGAACAGAAAATGAAGGTCTCCATTTTATCGACAACCCAGACTTCCACAAATCTTGCAAAAATACTCGTTTTCATTGAAATAGCAAAGCACTTAAAAATGTCGTGATCACTTAACATAACACTATTTACACATTTAATGTTGACTAATCACAATCAGCTAAAATACTGCCTTCTTGTAACACCAAGTCTTTCTTTCGTGCAGTTTTTATCACCGTTTTTGTCTTCAACGTTTCATAAGGCCACTAGGATACACTAATGACAAGATCTGTAGATGAATGATTTCTGTTTTATGTTATCAACGTGTAGCGACTGCCAGGAACAGCGGAACAGTATGACCGGCACATTCCTGCAAACGAGCATTGTAATGCTGTCTTACCACCATCTGTGACTGGTCATCACACCGTGGCTGCAACCTCACTTACAGTCGCGTATGTTGCTCGAAAGGAAGTCGCGGAGAACTTTAGTCAAAACATAGAGAGCTTGGAGAATCAAACTAAACCTCAATTTGCCAATCTTGTTAAAGAGGAAGTCGTGAAGGGGTTCAGTCTAAACCTAGAGAGCTTGGAGAATCAAACTAACCCTCAATTCGCCAATCTTGTTAAAGAGGAAGTCATGGAGAGGTTAAGTCAAAACAGAGAAAGCTTGGTAAACAAAACTAAACCTCCATTCGCCAATATTATCGGAAAGCCAATCGCGGAAAAGTTTAGCCCAACGGCACAGAGCTTGGTGACAAAATCAAATCTCCAGCTGTGTACGTTTAATATAATCGTACAAAGCTTGAGAATCCAAATCAAATCTTCAGTTACAATTATCACAGAGGAAGTCGTGGAAGAAATTAGTCCAACCGTAGAGAGCTCAGAGAGCCAAACTATTCCTCCGGTCGCGTATGATGCTTGAGAAGATGCCGTGGAGGGATCTAGCCCAACCGAACAGAGCTCGGAGAACCAAACTGAATCATAAAATATTCCAAACAATCACCTGTATCACCTGTCGTCCCGTTGATCGTCGAGTGACTTGAGCGGGTACCAGTAACTCTTCCATTTTTCCCTGTCGCGTGCAAGAGTAGCTCAGTGGGTCCTCCTCGCTCTTGGGATTCGCTGAGTATCATATCTTTCTCCTATCGCTTTCGTGAAGAAATCGGACTAACGGGTCGGTGGTCTTCCTTTAGAGCGCTTGACGTCCCGAGGAATCCAGTTAGTGACGGCTCTCGTCCATCGGTTGTCGTTGAAGCGCATCACGTGTCCGGCTCACCCTATTTTCGATATCCTGGCGTGTAGAACGGCGTCTCTGATTTTCGATCGTTTAGGTAGGTCGGAACTTCGGATCCTTTTTCTCATTTGCGAGATACGGGATACTCCTAGCATCAACATTTCGACTCCGCGTTCGATAACGCCAAGTGATCTTTCATCCTGCTTACGCATCGACCAGGTTTCGGCTGCATACGTTAGGGCAGGGATAATTGTCGAGTCGAAAAGGTGGGCACGTAGTCGGATATTCTTAGTCCTCTTCATTATATATTCGATGCTCTCAAACGTTCCTCAAACCGCTCGTTTCCTTCTGCTCAACTCTGGAGCTAGTCGTTCATCATGTTGATTTCACGACCAAGATAGACATAACAGGAGCATTCGCAAATTGTCGTTCCGTTGTGCTTGATGTTATGAGAAGGATATCGTCAGCAAAGCGAAGATGGTTTAAATGTCGACCGTCAATTTTCACTCCCATATCGTCCCATTCTAATGTTCGCATGACGTTTTGTAGGGTGGCAGTGATCAGTTTTGACGAAATTGAATCGCCTTGTCGAACCCCTCTTCTTACGTCAATGGTGATAATGTTGTAGAATGGAGATATTTTGGTCGTAAAATCTTTATAAAGCTCACGAAGGATCATTATGTACCGAGTAGGGACGCCCTGGTTATCCAGAGCCTCTATAACCGCTTCTGTTTCGACTGAATCAAAGGCTTTCTTCAGATCGATGAAAGCGAGACAGAGTGGTTGCTTGTACTCTCGTGAAACTTCAATGAGTCTTGTAATCGTGTGGATGTGGTCCATGGTGCCGAATTCTTTTCGGAACCCTGCTTGTTCGCATGGCTGTCGTTCGTCCAGTGTTCTGTCAATCCTGTTTAGGATGAGTCGAGTAAAGAGTTTAGAGTAAAGAGATTGGGCGATAATTGCCTATGTCGTGAAGGTGTCCCTTATGAACAACAATACGGTCTTGCTGGTGTTTCACTGAATAGGTACCTTGCATTCTGACATGTAGCGAGTGAAGAGCCGCGCCAGGGTGTTGATGAGAACTGGCGGCAGGTTTGGATGTTCTGGTCTCATTCTGTCTGGACCGGGTGTTGTACTGCTTTTCACCGACGATACAGCATGTCGAATTTCGGAAGGGAGGACCGGTGGAACGACAAATTCGTCCTTTTAATTTATATGCCTGTAAAAGGACATGGCGAGCGAAGAGATCCGAGTCGTACTGGTGGATGATTTTCTTCATAGCCCTTATCGAAGCTGTAAGTGTCCCGTCAGGGTATCGGAGTGCAATCATCTTGGTCTAAAAGTTGGCGAAGCCTCGCTGGGCTTTGCGAATGCTCTTCCCAGCTTCTGCAGCTTCTGCCATAACTGCTGCTCTTCTCTGTTTGAGGTGTTCTATTCGCTTCTCTGAGCAATTCGCAAGTTCGGACGTAATGTTTCGGTTACCTGTAATTGTGCGATTCCACGTTGACGCATCAGCTCGAGTGTCTGCGGAGACAAGCACTTAGGACTCTCGGCTTTCATAGCGCTAACGTGAGGAAAGTCAAAGAGTCGATCGTTTTCTTCGTCGATGTTGTCGACAACGGTATCTTCCCAAGAGCCGACTAATTATTTGAATACATTCCAGTTTATGGTAGTTCTGGGACTTCGTTGTTTGAATTTAGCGGCTTTCTCTCCTCTCCCGAAAATCGGAACGTTGCACGAAGGAGGCGATGGTCTGATCCCGTGTGGAACTTAGGAACAACAGCGACATCGATCAGGCGAAACCTTCGATTTACTGAGATGTGGCCTATTTTATGGTACTCTCCATTGGGAGACTCCCACGTCCATCGCTGAGAAAGAGGCCTCTAGAATCGCGAGTTACCATGGGTGGTTTGAGTCGTCATGATGAACTTAGATAGCCTCTCACCTTGTTCATTCCATTCTAGTCCGTGGGTCCCTATGTGACGTTCTTGAAACGTTCTTCTAGGCCCAGTTTTTGCGTTTAAATCTCCGACGATGACCTTGAAGAATGTATGATCTTCTCTGAAGATCAAACGAGAGTCATTTTATTTAACCGCTTCTAGCGGTGGTGTGATGTTACAAATATATATGCTCATTGATGTAGAGTGATGTGCAAAACTTTCGCGTCAGGCGGGACTAGAACCCGCACCTCACTCTTGCCGGAAATGCGTGCTCTATCCGTTACACTACTGACGCCCATTTTGCACATCACTCTTTCTACTCTACAGCGATCTGTCAGCCGCCAGCCGTTAATGACCTAGCTCGGGTATTCGATCTCGACATTGAACCCAGTCACGCTGACAGAAAGGTGCGCTGTAGATTAGAAAGAGCGATGTACAAAATGGGCGTCCGTAGTGAAACAGATAGAGCACGCATTCCCGGCAAGAGTGAGGTGTGGATTCTAGATCCGCCTGACGCGAAAGTTTTGCACATCACTCTACTTCTCTGTAGAATTTTTCAAAGTCCATATAGAACGCTTCAAATTCGTCTTCGTCATAGCTTGATGTTGGTGCGTAAGCAACGAAGATGGTCAAAGCCGGCATAGAACCACATCGTTTTAACCGCAATCATCCGATACGGGTTGTGAGTTGTTCAAACGAATCGATGTTAATGGTCAGATTTGATTTAACGAGGACGCCAACGCCGCCGACACCTCTGCTATCGCATTTTCCAAGGAACAGTTCTTCTCCGGTGTCATAAACAGCGGTAAAAGGATGGCGCCTTCTCGTCTCATCCAAGCCAATAACGTCGTGCCTTATTCTTCTCTCTTGAATCAATAGATCTTCTACAGCGGGTTTGTGAGCAAGGGTTCTTGCATTGTAGGTACGGATCGTCATTTTAGTCCGTTTCGATCTTGGCAGCCTAGTTCGGCCCTGAGATTTTAGCAGCCTCTCCGTACTCGTCCTACCTGGCGCTGCCGTACCAGGGGCTTTTTCGGGGTCAGGGGAATGAGGCCCATATTTGTTGTTGTTTTTGGCATTTTTAATACCCAACGTGTAGCTTGCCAGGCTCTAAACGTGGGGGCTGGGTACTCACGAGTAGCTTGTCAGTCTCTCTCGGAAGAGCGGGAGCAGCTTATTTGTTGGAGGCGATTCTTAACCGCCTCCCATGTACTTTCCAGCCGCTTGATTGCAGGCTTTCGGCCGATTTGACTCGTAGAAATAGAGTTTTTGTCAAGTCGGCGCTGCAGAAGCAGGGGAGCTCACCCCTGAATCCACCTGCGTCTCTGGGAAGCACACGGTCGCTTTTGATTCGCGTTTATTCCCCTATTCTGCACCTGGGGACGCGCCACGTGCCCTCGCGACTAACCGGGCAGGATCCCTCAAAGAGGGAAGTACATGGTCCAAACGATAGCTGTCCAAAAATTGACTTTTTACACTGCAACGTCATTGCTTGTAAACCTTAAAGTGTAAGTGTCTTATTGATATACCAAAGGGAGCTGAGCAGCTTGCACGTGGCTACATCTCCACGTAAGAACGTGGGTAAGTGGGCCTTGCATAGGAACGGTTGTTCCGTCATCACATTTCACCGTGCAGATCCTAGCACTTTTTCGCTTGTCAGTTGCTGCTCTAGGTTCGTCTTCTTCATGAATGTCGTAAAATGCTGGCCGAGTCGAATCTCCTTCTAGTCTTGAAGAGTGAGAGCTAAGGCGTTTTCACGTCACACGATTGCAACAGAGTGCTAGAGGGGGTAGAAGGATAGAATTAGCTCTATGTTTCTTGATGGACTATATCATTAACCGCTTGATCTCAAAAATTCAACTACAGAAAATATTTTACTTGTACTTATCGAGATACATTATAAACAGCGTACTCTCCCTCGCCCCTATGATATGGGGACGAGTTCGTACAAATTACACTCTGCATGATTGAAAAGATCACTGTGGAATTCTTCCATAGTAATTGGTTGTTTATTGTCGTTAGTTTAGTTTACGGCTAATACGCCAGTATCTGTATACGTAAATCAACACTTTGAACGAGGTCTCAAAATAGTCATTTGAAAGTGGGAATTATCAAAATGATAAGTTGCCTCCAATAGCCAAAATAGCACTGTTCACATCACGGAATTTTCCTTTGTATATTCCGAATCATTTTTCGCATGTTTTTTGTAACCTATTCAACTGTGAATGCAGTCCAACAAGAATTGATGAACTTTTATAGTTTAGCTGATCGGACTCGGAAGACCACACTGGACCACATGCTTTGCAAAGCGAAGCAGTGCATTCAATAATTTTCTGAACTACTCCCACACTGGCTATAAATTGTTGCTTGGAACTTAGTTAGCCACTGTAACAGATTCCACAAGCACTCTGGCCGGGAAGTTGAATCTATATAAGGGCGAGAATTCTAAAATGAATGCGTGTTCGTTTCCCATTACTCCAACCACCTCCCATTAACTTCTACTGCTTTACTATGGATTTTTCGTTACATCGTTCCATATCGATATCCGAAAACTTTATTTCTGTTTCGTTTAAAATTTTTTTTCTGACTTGTTTGATTGATTCCTATGGTTTTCCTGAAAAAATCGAGTATGATGAGATGTATTCATCTAGTAAGTCATATCAACTTGAATTTTGTGAAATAAAGCACTGTGCAGTTGGCGCCGCTAAACATCTTGCGAACGATTTATATACTATTCATAAATGAGCAATCATGTTCAAAAAATTTCGACTTCAATACTATAAAGTGCGCACTGGAAACGTTTTAAATGACGTATTGATGAGAGCATATGAATTTACGCATCACCAATGCGATGGCAAAGATACCTCCTTCGCATGACACCTAATCAAAGATGCTTCGCAAGATTTAGAATTGATTATCAAAAACTGCATTGATCGGTCCACTTTTCAACTGTTTAGTGACCGTGTGCACAGATTTCGACACACACAGTATTTCAATTTCGGCCTTCAAGCCCTTTTTTGTCCTTCCAGCCTTCTTTCAAATTTCTTTTTTCTTCTTTTTTAACCGAGTAATAGAACGACAACCTCAAGTATACTGTTCGTCGCCTCTTTACTAGTTACAAATTACTGATTAAGTATCGGTTTCAAAGCTATGATTAATCATGCTGTGATTGATGTGTCGCTAGAAAGTAACAAAAACTAAAGCAGGATTGTCTTTGTGAAAAGTTTCTTGTTTGCAGCATCCTCTTGAACGCGACTACGACTGCGCAAACAAGAATCACTAATGTTCTAAGATTGTGACAGGATCACATCAATCATACCAATCTACGCTACTTCACAGATCCTCTCGAGCATTATTAATTATTGTTTATCAGTCGACCCTATGATAATGAACAGAATCGGTACGTGTTTTATAACAATAAATATCACAAAAAGCTCCACTTGAATTGTATATACATATATAATTACAACAATGCTGTGATACGAACAAAACTTGAAAAATGATATATGTAGAGTGGACTTCAATTACTATTACTCTTTTTGGGGCGTACGCTTTCGCACTTCTCCGTTGAGGCACTCACTTTGACTTTCTCGCGTCTGCGTTTTGACTGCAGCCGGTGAGTGCCAGCAATTACTCGTCGAAAAGATTGATCTTGAGAACCATACTAGGAATTAAACCCTACATTCGATTATGTATAGCTTAACTGGCTTTATACTGACTTGTGCTCCCAGATCGATTTTCGACGGTTAATCAATGATAATTCCCGCTTACAGCCAAAATACGGATATGAAAAATGGCAGAGCGAAGACATCCGTGGTATAGCGCGGATGAGCTGGCACTCCGAAAGGGTAGTAGTGGTCTGAGTTTATTACACAACATCAGTTTCCCAGTTTTGCCCGTACCCCAGCATTCTTTTGGTTGAATTTCACATCACACTCTGCCGTTGATAAGTGAGGAAGTAATCAAAATTGACATTATATGCATACTTTTTGAATAACACCTTCCAATCAACTAGCCGAGGGATATGTCATATATAATTCATTCTATTATTATCCAATAATTTGTGAAGGCATAACTCATTTATGACTTATTCTATCATCAATGCTTTGATGTTAACTGATTGAATAGTGATGTCGAACGACTATATCTAATACTTGATGTGATTTCTTTAGCCAATGAATGAGTCTAATGAGTGCTGAAAATCTCACGGCGATTATGTGGAATAATATTCCCAATCTCTGCTTTCATCTTTACAAATTCTTTTCTCAAAACTTTGCAAGCTTAGTGGTCAACATGCAACCACCTTTGACAACGAAGTTCTGCGCCGGATCCTTATTTTTCACTATTCTCACATTTGAGCTTCTTTCATGACTCCAAGCTTCCTTTTTTGCTACCGTCTTAAAGAGAATCTATTATTTTGTAATATTTCATGTCTAAATTGTCCACATTCAGAATGCATGGCGCAGAAAAAGCTCTCATACATTATATTGAGAGGTTTCAACTACACTTTTTAAAGATTTATTTTTAAATTTCTCATTTCTCTTGGACTACGTCCTTTGCTCTACAGGAAGAAGGATTTTGACAGAAAATTGTAAAGAGATGACGAACAGTATTCTCGAGGTTGTCGTTCTATTCCTCGGTTCGAAAAATTAGAAAAAAAAAACTTCAAAAAAGCTGAAAGGGTAAAGGCCAAAAGTGAGAATTGTGTGTGCCGAAATCTGTGCGCACGACCACTAAAGGATTAAAAGTGGACTAAACAATACAGTTTTTAAAAATCAATTCTAAACCTTGCGAAGCATCTATGATGAAGTATGCATGCAAGGGCGCCATCTTTGTCGTCGCATTGGAGATGCGTAATTTTCATATGCTCTCATTGATACGTCATTTAGAACGTTTTCAGTGTGACCTTCATAATTTTGAAGTCGCAAGTGTTTTTAATTATAACGTCGCATTTGCGAATAGTCTAAAAACTATTTAGAAGATATTAAATGGTGCCAACTGCACAGTGCTCTATTCCACAGAATTTAAGACGATATGACTTACTATGATGGTCCACATCTCATTATAGCCGATTTTTCTAGAAGACCACAGGAATCGATCAAGTAAGTCGCAAAAAAAAAACACTGCAAACAAAAAAGAAATAAACTTTCTGGATATTGCTATGTAACGATGTAACGAAAAATCCATAGTAAAGCAGCTGAAGTTAGTGAAAGGTGATTGAAGTAACAATAAACAAACACGCATTCATTTTAGAATCCTCGGAGGCTTTTTGAGACCTCTCTCAAAGTGTTGATTTGCATATACAAATGGTGGCGTATTAGCCCTAAGCCAAGCAAAAAAACAATCGACAATCAATCACTACAGAGAAATGCCACAGTGATCCTTTCACCGCATGCAGAGTGTGATCTGTACGGCTTAGCTCCCCATATCAGGGGCGGCTGGCGAGTAGCCGAAAGGCAATGTGCCAGTGATGAGGCCGAAACGCGTGCTTAGCAGTGAAAAAATGGCATTACATAAATGCGTAGAATATGCTATCATGATGTATCTCGATAAGTACTAGTAAAATGTTTTCTGTAATTGTATGTTTGTGACCGAGCGGTTAATGATGCAGTCCATCAAGAAACAAGGAACAAATTCTAGTCTTCTATCCCCCTCTAGCACTCTCTTGCAATCACGTGTGACGTGGAAAACGCCTTAGCTCGCCTCTCTTCAAGATTACAAGGAGATTCAGACTTCAGTACAAGGAGAAGACTACAGGACTCACCCAACATTTTACATTTATGAAGAAAACGAACCCTAGAGTAATAGCCAACATGCGTAAAAGTGCTAGGATATGCACAGTGAAATGTGATGGCACAACAATCGTTTCTATTCGAGGCCCAGTTACATACGTTCTTGTGTAGAGATATAGCCACGTGAGCGCTGCTCAGCTCCCGGTGGTGTATCAACGAGAGTATGGAAACAGATCTTCCCATGTGATCCTACTTCAAAAAGGTATCTTTTCTGGCTTACAATTTCTTTCTTTTCTTTCACGAGAATTAAACAATAGCATGAGTGCCATGGAAGACCTAAAGAATCCCCTCTTTCTTAGGTCCTGAGGAAAATATTCACTTAATTCTATTCACACAGATATCGCGCTCCAATCGCACGCCCTCTTTATCTAGACCGCAATATCTGTCGTGACTGTCTCCCTAATCGTTTCGTAGATTTTGGAGGACGCACACAAGAGATATTTCACTAATGCACTGATTATTTTTTTCACGATTGAGGAATTGAAATAATCCGCAACTTTGTTTCACAAGATGTAAGAATCCCTGGTGAGAACTCACAAACACGCTGGTTTAAAATGCAAACTTCTTTACTAGCAGTACATCTCGGGCTAACCTTGAAAACCAATATGACTTGGACTAGTGAATAAGCATTCAGTACAATAACATAAACGTAGTTTTTGATAAATCATGGTATTCGATCGGAAAATCCCACGTGATAGTCGCTTTTGGCTATATTCACTTTATGCTGCTTTTCTACATCTTCAAATCAATTCATCGAGGAAAGATAAAACACTAACACAGATCACTGGCAGGCACTTTTCAATGCAAACCATCACAATTACGATTATCTTGACCTCCGCAAGTTCATTTTACAAATAAACAATGTACAATTCAAGGCGAAAACACCGAATAGCAGCTGAGAGCTGTTCACACAAAATCTCTAACATTGAGGATAAAACATCGCAGTTTCAGAAAGATTGATATCAAAGTGGCGCAATTGTAAAGGACGAAAATATACAAAGTGATGTACCAAAGATGTGCAACGATTCATGCTCATCCTTGGTACGTACGTCTGCACTAGAAATCTTCCCGTGATAAGTGAATATATCATTGATGACGTGTTGATCGTACCAATCAACATGCTTCATCACTCGGTTTGGTCTTCAAAATAAAACTTCACAATACCTAATCTGAACGGTAAGTAATGTAATGTATGGAATGCAAAGCTGTGAACATACAAGAATTATCAAAATTGCTCCTAGTCTTGTGTCAATATTAGAGAAAATGCTATTAGTAGTGAGTGAAAGTGATAGTAGAAAATGATGTGGAAAGCGTGAATGGAGAACCGCATTGATTGAAAGAGGTAATTAGGAAACAACCTCAACAGAAATTAGAACCATAAATTCACTGAAATGAACCCAGGGATGAAACGAGGACATTTCGATCTAGTGATAATGTGAGTAGAATTAAGAATAATCTAGGAAATAACAATTCTAGTGATGACAATGATGACCCTGAGTGGCTCTATACAGCTCATATCGTGACCTGGTGTTCATTTACAACTAGCTTTGAGGAGGCGGACTAGCATGAACCTCATTTGATGACGACTGCGATCCAGGAATGCAATTACCAAAAGGGTTGATTTTATGTAGAAAGCAAAGATTGCAGACGCGTACCTAAACGTACGATAAAGGCAGAATGATATCCACATATCTGGGAGCCTTTGGACAAACAATTTACAACGGATAATTATTATTTAGAGAAAGGTAATGAAAGACTTGCGATACAAACTTCATGCTTGACCTTTTCAAGACAATGATAGGCATTCTGATGCTCAGCGCGCGACGTCAAATCTCACTCAGCTACTGTGATGGCGGCGTCGCGTCTCGTGGGAAAGTAGGCACGCAGCGAGGCAGGCACGCACAAACATGCAGGGCCGCTTGCTTAACTGCCGCGCAAGTGATTGCACGACGTCGCATGCCTATTAACGCTGGTCCTTGAACATGTAGTGGAAACTATGGATACGCTGCCATGTGCTAGACCGAATGATGACTGTAATAAAATAAGGGTTGTTCAATCAAACTTTGTCACTTTAATTGACTGTATCACTGTTTTTTTCTGTACGGGTAACAGAAGCTTCTCTTAAAATTCACTTCGTCTCCTCGCTCGCTCGAAAATTTTATCTTCTTCACGATCGCCATATAATTTTGGTCGAGCGCATTTCCTTAGGATCTCAAGGGCAAAGCCGGAATGAGGCTTTCGGTAAGGCGATCGTTGCTGATTGACGCGGAGCGTTGGGGCAGCGAGACGTCAACCCCGCGGCGAGCATCATTAGCCACACAGTCACTGACCTCCTAATCGGTGTTGTTAAAATAAGCAGGTACGAAAGCGTTCATTACTTACTCTACGATCGTAGCCTAATTCTGGAATACATATGCTGTTCCTGCTGCATTTGTTGCAAAAAATCCGTCCACAATTTCGACAATGATGACGTCGCCGAACCACAGTGAATGGAGCCGAACACGCAGTACACTGTTCGCAGTCCTCGTCAGGAACCCAACGAACCCCTGTAAAATTGCAATTAAACGAGTTAACTTTCAATGCACTACGACGCTTTGGTAAGAATTACGGTTCTTTACAAGTACAACCGGTTATTTTAAGAAAACAGTAAGCATTACATCTTTTGCATAGCATCGTTGTTAGAAAGCTGAAGGCTACTGAGAAATGTCGCAAACTACCTACCAACAAAGGCTGGAAGTGGAAGTGTTTCCTGTACCTCAACTCCAGTCTCCTCTTCATTTTCAGCATTTATTGCGGTTTGACCGTTCACCTAGAACAATATAATAAGTGAAATCTCCAAGGAAACTTACTGAAGGTCTAAAAATTTTTGATAAAATCATAAAACTCTGGTGAATAGAACTGCTCGCCCATTCAGATCCAAAAAAAAAACCTTTAAATGTTCAAAGATAAAACCGAGTAATAAAATAAAGTTTTCGGCGTTGGTCAATCTCTAGAGGATGTGCTATGTATTAATGTTCTTCTAATCTCGCTTGAGGTGACTCGATGTATGCCTGGCCTTTATAATGACTCGCGACCACCCAACAATGTATCAAATCGGTGCTACAATCCCTCAGACAAGTCTAGTACGAAATCATCAAGAAGGTGCCTAAAAAGATGCGGTCGATTCCGTGGTAGTTATTGAAATTCCACCTCCCACCCTACGCCATCAGCTGATCCGCAATAGACTTTACGATCAAGTGTGCAACACCAGAAACTGTAAGATCTGCCCTAACGGAAAAGATCGTGATTATGTGAGATCGAGCACAATTTATTTGCTAACATGTAAAACATGCGGGGAAGATTATATAGGCGAAACGAGTAGACCACTTTTCATCAGCATAAAAGAACATCTAGATAGTAAATCTAAAATAGATAAAACCTAACCTTTAGGTTTACATAGGGCACAGAAACACAACAACAAGGATTTTGATGTGACTGTCACAATCCTAGCGCAGATGTTAAAATATCCACGCGTAAAACTCTTGAGGCATTTTGGATAAACGCCCAAAACCCCGAAATGAATCGGAAGCACGAGTGAGTCACCATCACGCGAAATCTTGCGCCCTTTCTTGTTTGGTCTTTTAACCTGACCTAGGCAGCATATAAATGAAATTATCCGAATCATTCAAATAGACTAATACTACATACGCTCAGGCTCTGAAGAAGGCGGGTCGCCGAAACGTCAGCCGAATTGCTAGGATTAGTTTACCAACCTCGCGTCAGCTAATAAAGATAAGTGTTCTCGATTTTCATATCAATTAATTATGCCGAGGTTTGAAGAAAGGAACTTTTGAATTGTTGCGATATCAAATCACCGCCCCGGAGGAATGGTAGGCTTGGTGAGCCTTGGATGCGGAATCGAACACTTGACCATTTATTGGCCGACTAACTGACTTCGTGTGTATCGTCGCAAGGCATCTCCAACCTCTCGCTCACACGCGCTCAAAGTTTTGAGTACAGAAACAATATTTTATACCCTTTCCAGACTACCAGAACTGCAGGGGTGATTCACAGAATGACAATTTCATATCTTACACGTTTTTGAAATTTATGTTACACAATGTCTTCATAATGTTGTGCAGATATCAATATTTCTAACATTCGGTTCGCTTCCCCGCATTCGTTTGCTTGAGGATGTTGTCGCTTCATGAACGTCATACAATACCGGCTAGGAGGGTCGTTCGTAATCCTTAAGATGGCCTAGCTGGGCATTCCCTAGGGCGTCGTTGAATGATTCTCAGAATGTTAGCAGGGAAATCAACCGTGCACCGGGCATCACTAATCACTCGGCCACAGCCCTCCTATCTTACTTTGCTACGTCATTACTCTCCTGATTTGCTTCCTCACGACCTCACTTGATACCTACTAAAAAAAACTTCGAAAAAAAAAAACACTGACCTCATAAACGGGTATCGACTCATTCGGTTGAAGAATCAACTTTAAAACCTTACGCACTTCACTCGAGTAATTCGTTTGAAGTTGATCGGCAACTCCAGAAATGCATACGAATAACCTGAAAACAAATTTTCACAGTCACTACTGATTATTGGAGGGAAAACGAGATTTCTGAGTAAATACCTGTGAATGAGGTCGTCCGCTGATTGAAACTTTGAGCGCAGTTCATAGGCGCTAGGTGATATACTGCAATTAGACGCCTTTAGTTAGTACAGTCTATGGAGATTCTTTGTTTCTACTGCTTTTTTAGCAGCGTTGTAATGATATCGATATTGATCTTAGAGTACTGTGAGGTATGCAAAACAGTCAACTTCGGGCGGGAGTTGAACTTGCGTCTCACCCATACGGAGAGCGTGCAATGCCACTTCACCGCCGATGCCACCGCTTTGCTACTGCTTTCTTTTAACTATTTTTCCAAGAAAAATTTAAAAAATCGAGAATACCTAAGTACAAAGATACCTACCATGTTTGATCAAAACAGCACTGTGTCCCGTCCTCTTCATGTTCATTTGCTCCCGAAGTATAGACCTGTTCCGTTATAGGATCCAACTCATTTTGTGCTGCATTTTTGTAATTGCCATTTATTTTTCCATATCGTTTGTCAATAGCTGATAGACAATTACCAAGCACATCCATTTCCTCATGTTGTTTGTCCACAGTTGCTCCGGATCCGTAGCTGTTCTCATCACAATGACAATTTTTTAGCTGTAAATTGGAAAGAGGCCTGCGAACACGTCCGTCGTTGCAGTCGGCATTACTTCGAAACGCCGTCATAGTCAGAGCATTCTTCTCCTCTCCCAACTGTGTTTCTCCAGTACAGAGAATCTTTTCTACCTCAAAAACACGGATTCGATCGAATGAAGTTAGAGAAGCAGCCAAAGAGGTAATCATAAAAAAGGTAAATACCTTAAGCAATTCACTCGGAGAAAGAGCAAGTAGAAGATTGCGAATTTTGCTCAATAATGAGTAGTAAGGTCGAAACATTTCAGAAATATTTTCTTGAGGTCCATCAACATTAAGTGCACCTTCTGGATAGTATATAAGTCCCCTAAAGAAAAGTTAAAGGTTAAAGCAGGTGTAACAATTTAGAAAAGAAGAAGCACTGACTACTGAATAAAACTTACCAAACGATAGCAAGCCGTGGTATACATATCATTATAATAGGGTCGAATGAATCAATCTGTTCTTGCATTATGAGCCGCTGTGCTAATGCCCGGTCTAGAGCATCTGAGAATAGAACAGCCACATCCAATTGAGCTTCATGCTCTTTGACTGACTTTACAGGTACCATTGCCGACACATATCTGCAATAAATCTAGTGAAAGATGAAAAAGGATAAAGCTGTCGGTGTTAGCCAATCCTTGAGGGATGTTCTATGGATAGGACTTGATCTAGCACCGCTTGAGATGACTGACCACTTATGCCGCCCATGCAGTGACTTGCAGTGCCTACCAATGAATCAAATTCAGTGCACGGCATTCTCACAAATGCGTCTGGTATCAGTTCGCCGACCCCGAAAGGATGGAGATCTTGGTGACACTTGAAAGCGTGATCTAATCCCATCGACCACGTGTGTCTCGCAGGGCACGTCTGACTACTGCGCCACACGCGCTGTTAGGGTTGCTCGGAATGATGTCACAATAAAAGTTTTTTATCTTGTAATTTGATCATAATTCCATCTTAACACATTTAAGCAACTGATTCTTTTGATACAGCAGAGTTTCACCATATGTAATTTGAAAAGGTTATCTTATGCCCCATCCTCCGATGTAATTGTAATATAAATCGTGCTTTCGACTACTTTTGAAAATCTCAATTCTAGATATCCAAACAGTGAATTCGACAGATCTACTTATATCGATGCAAACTCGAAGATAAGCAGCGTAACTGATTTGAAACGTTGACGAAGTGTGAGACAGAGGAAGTGCTAACGAACGCACAGTTGAGCAACTTGTTTGAAAAAAATTTGAACTGGTCAAATCCGTCCTTGGAATTAGAAAAAATCACGTATGCCCTCCTGCTCATGACGACAAAAAATTGAAGGTTCTAATGAAAACAAATACATGCACAACTGTTGAGCATTTTGCCGAAGAACCCAGCGTATTCAAACTTTTCCTAAGCATTTAAAGATGGTTGAAAAACACAGGTAGCCCGACAAATGGAATTAGCACATACTGAGTGACAATCAGAGAAATCGTCAAATCTCTGAGCAATCCAAGCGATCCGCTAATGGCAATCTTCCCATTCTCAACGAAAATGGACTCTCTGTGGAAACCGACGACAATCAATTCAGTGAATGGACCGTAACGATGCATTACAGCACTTCCGAAGGTCGAACATGCATCAAAGGTCATGCCAACCGTTTGATGGTTTCTTGCGGGTTTCATCGAAGTTTCTTGAATTCGCGTAAAACGACTATGGCGGAATAGTATGCTCAAAAAATGCAGCAAAAATTTTATAGACAGCACCTCGCTTTATTTAGGAGGAACCAATCGTTCTCTACGATAATGAACAATCACACGACCAGCAACTAACTCTTTATAGGTTCCACGCTGGACTACAAAACTTTGCCTCGTCCACCATACTCACAGATCTTTTGTCTACCGAGTATCAAAGTTCTTCAAACATCTCGTTAGCATCCTGTAGGAGAAATGCTTCAGAAACTATGCAGAAGTAAAAATTGTCTCCTTCAACAACTTCACCGCCTACAAATATCCAAAAGTATTTTTCTTGCTCAAAAAATGTTGCTTGCAATAATCTTGATTCTAGTAAGTAAACTAAATCTTTAATTAAAAAAAAACAACTTCAAATGGGTTGGAGCAAGGGATTAATTTCGGCAAAAACTCATGCCTATTAGGCACTTAGTAAACCAAAAACCACCTTATGAACTTTGATCTGGTCCAACGGGTTATCTTAACCAGAAACTGGTCACTATTCCACCACAAATTCAGTGTGAACAACATGAATCTGCGCAAGGGTTACCAACGACTCTTATGAACTAACAAACCTGATCCGAATTTCGAACTAGCACATTTGAGATACACCTCTATTCGAATACGAAGGTAGAGTTGAACGTCCATACTAATCTATAGCGTACCCTATCATGTTAACTCTAATGTAAAAGCTTTTCCCATACATTGTGTATTCAAATGGCAGCTCAATCAGAAGAGACGTTATGCCCACCTTGGCGTTCACGGGACTAATCCTTACCTCTAATAATTCACAAAAAACCGCTCTCGGGGCTGATTTCCCCAGTTTGTTCTTCGAATCCGATGACGGGTACTCAAATGCTTGTTGCACTTATACACTAAGACTCAAAATTATGGACAACCTACCATAATTAAGCTACTACAACAATTAGGGAGTCTGTTAAGACGCATGTTTGGTACCATACTTTTTGTTACTTTATTTCATCCGTATCAATCTTTCTTTATACTTCGTTATGGTGATCCCAGTACCTCTTGCAATCAATTTGTCTACCCGCGTTCACCGCTTTATTTAAGATTTGTCTTCATAAAAAACGTAAAATACTGCTTAAGCATGTCCCTTGCTGTTTCTGAAACAGCCAGGCTGAAGCTATTTTATTGATTATCGGAAAGTATTAATCCTTAACGTACGACAGACCCACCACACTAGCCCCGCAAAGCTGCAGCGCGCAGACCGTATGCCCGATGGTTAGCGATGTCGGCCATCGGTAAGAAGATTGCTATTTTGATCCCTCCCACAACGCTTAACATCAGTTTTCCTTTGTGTCGATTACTATCAAAGGTTCTTCTGTAGACTTAATTATTATAACAAAAGAAAAGACGCTCAATTGTTCAAATGATATGAAGCATGTTTAACTGAAAACAAAATATTACAAAAATCTTCCGTAAAGCGTCGTGACGAGCAACCTTCTTCCCGATGGCCGGCATTACTAACCACTCGGCACAACGGACAGCTCGCAGCCGCGCAGCGGGGGCGAGGATAGTGCTCGGCTCTGTCGTACCCAAAGGATTGAAGAGGGAAGGAGGGTGGGGTCAATACCACGTCGAGGATAACTAGCCACTTGGGCACTGGCCCCCAACACTATATTGACTTTACTAACTATACTACAGGGAATATGAAAGATTTCATAAGCCAGATGAAAGCACTCTCCCTAATAAGAAATTCAACCATGAAATTGGCCCGCACTAAATTCACCACGGTCTTTTCGATTGCTCACGTCACTTCTCTCCATAACACTGAAAGCTAAAAAAAACTCCTTTAATGTGAAAAATGCTACGCTGTCGATGAGGAACGGTAGAACAACCGATTCGAGAAGAATTAGACTACACACTTGGAAAACCTATCACGCGAATTCATCGACACGCTGGTTTGCTTTTAGAATCTCAACTGCTAGAAAGCAAGGTAGCAGTCAGCAATCAAATCAGTAAAATCGTGTTTTTGCGCGAATAGGAAACCTAAACGACATCGACAGCATAGTCAACTTTGCGATGCCTTCCGTACACGACCTACTCAACTCGCACGCAACAGAAATGGCGAAAACGTGAATGAAAAGACAACCGTGCTAGCAAGAAGTGCTCCGAAAAATGCTGTCGAAAGTCGCGCTAAATAATTTTAGCTAGATGACAAATACTGTAGAATGCCGACACCATCTAGTCAAGATTATTCAGAGCGACTTTCAACGAAGTGGTCCCAATACTAAAATAGGACACAATAAGGGCCAAGAACTGTTTGTTGGAGACATCTTTCTTATACAGTCAACCACCAAACAGGTGGAGCAAATGTTGGTGGAATTCTATGGAAGGATTGGTCTTCAGTTTAGAGATGTAACAATATTCTTCACAAACCTAGACATTACATAGGCACAAATTGCCCAACGCATTATTCAAAATTAGTCTAGGAAAATTGAATTTAAGCAGTTGAGAGACTGAATTCAAAGTTTCCACCTATGTCGACCGCTAAATGTCATAAACAACACTTTATGACTACAGAAGGGCGGAGGGATAGCATTACTAATGCTTTAATTGCTACTTATTTCAAACGTCAGTCAAATCGCCCTCTCGCTTGCTTAAAGACTTCATTTTCTTCAGAAAAATCATAGAATATTTAGTGGTCAGATACGTCTTCGAGCAAACTCGAGGATAGCCACGCTGGAGCGTTTCGGGGCATCAGCAACGCGCCGAGCTGCGCCAAGCATACTAGTCGCTCGCCTATTATCGCCCGATCAGTAATAGTGTTATGTTTACATATATACCTAAGGAGATTGAGTGGTGAGCAAAAACACGGGCCTTAGGAGGGAATCACACTCGCGTTTCATTGATACTGGGGACGCGCACTACTACCACTACACCACCGAGGCACATTTGCCCCACCACTCATTCTTCAGCATAACGATGTTAGTTATCAGCCACCATCTATTAACAGATTTGGTCGGGTATGCGATTTCGCTTTATGAACCCAGTTGAAATGACAGCCACCGCTAGGTGTGATACTGCGAAGTTCTAGTATTTTTGCTGCTTTTTTCTCGCTGTGTTATGATGTTACATACTGTTACATACATACTACACATTTAAGAGAGCTGAGTGGTGAGCAAAAACACGGCCTTAAGTAGGAATCAATCCGCGCTAACATAGAGCTTTAAAGCAATGAGTGGTCAAGCAGATGTGCATAGGTAAAGTATATATGTAACATCATAACACTGCGAAAAAACAGCAAAAATACTAGAATTTCGGGGTGCTATGTTTCATTAAACATTTAGTTACACGACTAGATACTGAATGCCCACACTGTACGGATAGCTGCAATTCTCGCATTGCATTCGCTTCCTCGTATCTGATGTCCATGAAAGTCATTGAACATTTCTGAGCGTAGCTTCACATGCTGCCGTAAGATTTTTGTCTTCATCACGAATGCTGTAAATTATTGGTCGAGTCGATCCTCCCTAGAATCCTGAGATAGCCGTACTAGACCGTTATCATGCTGATGAGAAGGAGTGAACGTCTGACCCGGACAAGTCTGATACCGATTTAGAAACACCAGACGGATGAGAGACTTAACAAGCTCTTTGTGTATTCGGCTAGTATCGTGTTTGTGGTGAATAAGTCTCGGACATGTCTACGACAACCTCACTGCTTACAATCCACATGGGAACGCGCTAGCACAGCTATTCCAATATTCAAGAGTCAATTGGATTAGTAGACAACATTCGTGACAAAGAAAAAAAAATCCTTTAGCAGCAGGCAAAGCCATGTGCAAAAAACCTCAAAGGTCTTCGTGAACTGTGATTGAGAGGAAATAAATCGTAGCACAACGAATACTGGATACGCAATAATGTGTAAATGTTACACCAAGTTTCGTACTAAATAGAATGAAATTGTCTTCCAGAGGTATTGACCTCAGACAAATTTGAGACAAATGACACGATCAAAATTATCTGCGCCCCTGAAGCTATAGAGTAAGATGTCCTTTGAAAACTGTCGAAGCTCCATATCAACACGTTGCGTAATTACCGGATGATATCAGTTCATATCAAAGAACACCATGATTCATGATGAACGTGTTAGAAAGGTTGGTCATCGACGAAAAAACGTGGACGACCATAAGGATTTTTCGATGAATATCACGAGATATTGAGAGCAAACCTCTACTTCAAGGTCGATGCCCATGATTATGTCTAGAAGAAAGCTGTTCCTTACGAAATACTGCCACACAATGATGCCATAAACACTGATTCGAAACCGTAAATACAAAGGATATAGGATAAGCGCCAGCCAATTCTTACGTAATGCACTATGCATTCGTCTTAATCTAACATTGTTTGAGGTGATTTAAATGTGCATTCGGCCTTTACAATGACAGCAGTAGCCAATCGACGAGTCAAGTCATTACTGCTATTCTCCCTAACAAGTCTGATGTCAATTCTCAGACCTCGCAGGGATAGAAAGTTTAATGAGTGTCACAGAGCACTTTAACTACTACGACACACGCGCTCTTGGCGATATTCAGTTACAGCTAATATTTAGCTACATGAAGTTCTACAATTTTTCCATAATGATTCCGCACATATGCCATAAATGATCAAGTTCCAAGGGGAATATAATTTCTGATACTAGAGCAATAAACATCAAGTTTGTTGAACAGAAGTGATAAAAATTGCTTAACAACACTATTCTAAGTAAACGCCATCAGCCTGAGCACATTTTTGTCACCTCTCACGCAACAGACAATACCGTTTTGTGCAAAAACTTTCTGAACTTTCTTTTTACCGAATTTGTCTATACTTGCGCATCATGGACGTTTAAAGTCGCCTTCATCGCAGTTTTCTGCTTTCAAGTAGAGGTTCGGATGCGATGCACAGACCGTCTTCAAGAACATCAACCGTGCAAAGGCTCAAGAATTTGTATGCAGGCGAACAGCGCTTTAGTTCTTCGTTGAAATTCGCCATAATGCCATGAGGCCATGGATGCGGCAGGTAAGGACAGATCTGATACCAAAAGAAAGCTCCGAAAATTCTCCACAAAGCGGCCTTGACTTGTTGTCTGAGAGATAGCAGAAATGTGTTCCAACTGATAACGCACGCTTAGATAGTGTTTAGGAATTCTAATTATTTCTGCTTAATAAACTTGTGTTTATTGTTCTACTTTCAAAACTTACGAGAAAACCTGAAATAAGAACAGAAAGAATACCACGCGGACAGATGAATATGTCCCTCATTGGATGTTATAAAGGACAGAGGATAAAGATATCGGCGTCAATCAATCCCAGAGAGGTTGCGCTATGGAATCGTCTTCATCTAACATTGCTTATAGTTTTGAGTGTATATCTAAGCTTTACAGTGATTCGCCATAGCCTATCCATGTATCAAGTCATGCTGCTATCCTCCGAGACAATACTAGTATCAATCCGCCAACCCCGGAGGGATAGGAGGCTTGAATGAGCTTGAGCGCGGGATCGGATCGTCAACCAAGCATAATCTACCACGAGTGTGTCGCAAAGTACCTCTAACCACTGCGCCACACGCTCTCATTGAATGTTGTAGAGAGTTTTACAAGCTTCGATGAGAACAGAGAAAAAAAAAACACTACAAACAACCTACTGGAATTCAAATGCCGCAAACAAGTGATCGAACTTCAACAAGCTCTCCTTGATAGCGTCTGTGTAGATTAATGGATCACGTAGTGATTGATCCTTCAATAACACTTAAGTGATATAACTAATCAATAATTCCAAACTGAATTAATTTTTAGTAGTAATATGATGTTATAGATATGGATCCAATAATGCTGAATGATTTGCATAACTCTTAACAGGCCAAACCAATGACGATTGTTGGCTGACAGAATCGATACTTTGTATCGCCGAAATAGTGATAGATAAACATAATACCCGGTATGCAGTGGCTAGTCAGCGCCTTCGGAAAGGGTAAGGCGCGATCTCCCGACTCCCGCCCGAGATTTAGTTTTGCATATCACTCAACATTATTAGAAATAATACCAGTCAGGTTGAAACAATCCAAAAAAGAGATGCACAACAGCAACACTTTCATAAGATACCTTGAGAAGATCACGAAGTGAATCGAGATGACGAGTGAGTTCCTTAGCAAGTGGTCGAATCGCGTCGGATTCGGATTCATGGTCAATAATACTCGATCCAGCCGCCAGACACTAAACATTAAACACGATAAAAGATCAGAAAAGAAAAATTACGAAAAAAGTTACCTAACCAAAACGCTGCTCAACCCCATCTATGAAAGTGGTTTGCCGCCACAGAAAAAGAAGACATTTAAAAAAAAACCCCCAGAAACTACTTTTATTACTCTGTAAACCCTTTCGGGACGGCAGTTGACCGACCGCACAACGCAACTCATAAGAGGCGCGCGACTTTCGTTGTTCAATTAGGATTTTCTCTCCATTTGGAAAGTAATAGCTTAGGTCTTTTGTGCAACTCTGATACTCTATGATCTCTTCTACATAACTATATGCTTTTCGTGCATATGCAACCCCTATGTACCAAAAAAAAAAAAACTACGAGTGCGAAACGCTCTTCTCTCTTCGCTCTTACAGCGTTCAACAAAAGCTTTTCGAAGAAACAATTTGTGCTTCAAATCGTCGAGAAGTGAGCTATTGAATGACTACCAAAATCCCAAAGAAAAGCCGTCCACACACACCAGCCGAGCAAATGAAGCAAACTGAGTGTGAAACATGATAAATAGGTCATTGCATAAGTTTTGGCATTAGACAATAAACATCAGGTTTATTAATCAGAAATGATAAGAACTGCATGATTTTGGTATCGTTCAATTGCGGATTTTGTTATACAACTTGCCCGTACTTTAAGATGGAAGTGTCGTGGTAAAAAATTCCTTTGCTACTTATGCACGAATGGCGCGCAGGCGAAAAGCTAACGAAGCGACGTGCAAGACTGATGCAGCTTCTTGTGGACGGCGCGTGTGCCACTGAATCACCAGACTGTTCTCTCCAGCTTAAAACATCGCTAACCACTACCTAGCCGTCCGTTCAGCAAACGCATGATCGCCCCCCGCTCCATTAATCTTGCGCACCGCTTCACTAGCATTTTCCCCTACACGGCATTCGTGCATGAGTAGCAAGTAGATTTATTCCCAAGGCAGCTCCATCTAAAGCAAATACAAGCAAGTTATATACCGAAATGTCCCAAAAAAAGCGCAATTGAACGATAGCAAAATCATGCAGTTTTTATCATTTGTAGCTGGTAAATCTGGTGTTTATTGCTCTAGTGCTAAAAACTTGAGGAACGACCTGATATTATCATCCCATCACGACGCAGTAAGAAAGGTTTCCCATCAACAAAACACATCGCTGAAATTGCAGAAACTTGTGCCTTCGATTAACGACCAAAAGTCTATGGCGAAAATTCTTAGCACCGAGAAAGGCCTCCATAAAATTGTGTGTCCAAATGGATGATCGCTGTCACAAAAGGGTTAACAAGCACTGACTAAATCCATCAACACAAACTGGAAAGAATGGATAGATTCTTCAACAGACTCAATAACGTATCCTGACGTATTCCCTTCACTAAAAGAATGTTTTCTTTCCATGAAAACATCGAAAGAAACTTAACTGGCGGAAATTTTTTATGGTTCATTATGATTATAAGGAACAAATTAAAAACCGGTCTTAATCTCTGGAGATGAATATTTCACAGGAGTGGTAGCAACCATTGGAAACATAGATATCTGGCTACAGTCCTACGTCAGCGGTTATCGAAAAATCACGCTATCAAATGATTACTAATAATCCTAAGAAAGAGCTCTGTCCAGCAAAAAATATGCGCATCTGAGACACAGTTTTGCGTGGATTTCACAGCGTTATGAAGATGTTTTTGAAAAAGGCAGCCATGTGGGTCTCTAGCCAGAAATCTAAGCTTCTGACTGATTACTAACACTCCTATGAAAACTTCTCCAGCGAATGCGGACGATTTTTCATTTGTTCCCTTCAAATCATGAAGAAGCTTTTCTATTCAACTACTCCTTTGCAGTGTGTGTTTCATAGCTATGTCCTATAATGTTGATTGATATGCAAAATTTTGAACCTTAGGCGGAAGTTGAGCCAACGTCTCACCCTTTCCGGGGCGTATGCCACTACACTAACGGGGCTCCTGTTTTGCTATCAGTCTTTGTGGGATAGAAGGCATCAAATCTGTCAGCATCTAACGGTCAACAGTCTGGCCTGCGTTGGCATATACCAGCATTGAACTATTACGGTGACAGCCAATGTATGATGTAATTGACACGAAGCAAGGCTATGATCCCAGAAAGTGTGAGAAAGGGGTTCAAGTCCCGCTCGACTTCAATGTTGTGCATGTCACTCAACATTATTGGATTGAGATATGCATTAAGATGTCTGCTTCACCACACCTTCTCGGAAAAATTTTGGTTCCTAAAAAATAAAAAAAAATCACTCATGTGTGCAAATCGAACACTCCTCCCTCCCCATCTTAACCCCTTGAAGACCAGCGCTGACAGGCAGGCGGCGTCGCGCGGCAGTCAGGTAGGCGGCATCTGCATATCAGCGCACCCATGTCTGAATGCCCGCCTGCTTACCCACGAGGCGCGACGCCGCCATTACAGTAGCTGAGTGAATTTTTACGCCGCGTAGTGAGCATCAAATAGACCTCGTGTTCTCCAAAGGGCTGAGAGCTCCCACTGCTATTATGTGTCATTTTCGCTGGAAATCTTCTCATAGTAGAAGTTACTCAGGAAGTTCAACCTTTTCGATTCAATACTTCTGACACACTGCATTGGCTACTCAATACTACGTTTTCTTCAGTAATCTCACAAATATCACACATGTAAAAGGAGTAGGAAAACCTCAGCAGTTACCTTATCTTCCAGCTACGTCATTATCACTCGGGAAGGCAAAATCAATATAGATGGATGATTAGCCATGACTATTTGTCCAAATGTTAGCTAAAGCAGAAGTATAAAGTCCTCGGCTTTGATCAATCCTTGAGGGATGCGCCATGCGCTCGATTCCATTCGTAGCATGATTTGAGGTGATTGAGAGCATATCTGCCCTTTGCAACTACTCGCGGTGTCCTACCGATGAATTAAGTCACCGCCGACATCCACCCAGACAAGTCTCATACCAGTTCACTGACACCAGAGGGATCGATGGCATGGTGAGCCTTGAACGCGGAGTCAAACCGTCGACTATCGAATGATCGACCACATCTGCGTCGCAAAGCGCCTCTAACCACTGCGCTACACGCGTTCAGACGGTAAGTAATCTTTACGGGACCATGCGCTCAACCCTCTGCCATTCTAACTCCCAGGACGTTACATCTAACAGTGGGAACTTTCAGACACAGCACACTGGGGTTTAGAGACCTGAGGACTGGATCTATGGCGCCGTAAGGGGTTAACGACATGAAGATCTTTAGCAACTAACAACGTAGATCAAGTTAACATGAGTGGTATTTGTTAAGAGACCTACACAGCAATTAAACGATGAAAAACAAAGTCACCTCGGCTCCAAACCATAACTGTCCAGGCAGACTGTCATGAATTATTTCATCAGGAAATTTGACTCGAAAGTCTCGACATGCACGATCAGACTCACGTGGATATACAATGGCCAACATCTCTCCTTCAATATATACCAGTTCAGTGACTTACATACAAACTCTAAAGACAAAGAAAGGAAAAAAGAACGAAAGAAAAAGACAAAAACCCACCTATTATATGAAGTACCCTATCCTGTGAAATTCGGAGCTTATTTACAAGCGCGTTACATCTCTCTGGATCGCGACGGCCATCAAATGAATCGAGTTCAAGGGCTGGAATGAAGAATACAACTATTTGCAAAGCATATACTATAGAGATACTAGAGAGATCCAGTCCTTTTTCCATCAAATTAAAAAAGGATATGTAGGTTATCGACCAGAACCCTGTCTATTTAACCGCTTCTTTGCGGTGGTGATAATACAAATATATCCAATAATGTTGAGTGATGTGCAAAACTTTGGCATCAGGCGGGACTAGAGCCAGCCTTTCATTATTTTTCGGGTCGGGGGGCTTAATCAACTGCACTACCGACGCTTGTTTTGCCTCCACTCTCTGTACTTTACAACAAATCGGTCTGTCAGCAACCAGAAGTCGACGGTCTGGCCTAGTAGTCGGTATGGACAATGAACGCAGTTACGCTAATAGAGAGAAAGAGAGAAAGACAGCCCAATTGGTTAAGCAAACGCGCCTCTCCCCTCCCAGAAAATGGTGGAATGCGAGCTCGAGTCTCGTTTGATGTCAAGATTTTGCACATCACTCAACACCATTGGATAAAAAAAGACAGGGGATAAAACTCTCGAGACTGATCAATCCCTGGAGGACGTGTCAAGCATCCGACTCCATTTCTAGCATCACTTGAGGAGGATCGAATGGATATTTGGCCTTTGTAATGACTCGCGTTGGCCTACCGGTATATCAAATCATCTCGGCTATGCATCCAGACAAGTCTGGTGCCAAGTCACCAACACGGAGGGATAGAAGGATTGACGGGCCTTGAACGCGGGATCGAACCACTGACCAGGAGTGGGCCGCAGAGCGCCTCCAACCATTACGTCACACGCGCACGATATTTCTCTCAGATATATCTCATTTTTGAACAAAAAAAATGAGATATTTTTCATTTATTTACTCATTCTGCACTCATTTAGAACGCATGTGGAGCAGTGGTTGGAGGTGTCCTGCGTCGCACACGAGGTCAATAGTTCGATCTCGCGCTCATAGCTCACCAAGCCATCCAACCCGCCACAGTCGGTAAATTGGTACAAGACAGGTGCACTGACTCGGTTCAGCGGGAGGCCACCGCGAGTCATTGTAAAGGCCAGATATGCACTCACCCACCTCAAACGAAGTTAAAACTTGAAGCCGAATGCATGGCGCATCCCTCATGGATTGATCAACGCCGAGAGCTTTATCCTTTTTTATCCTTTATATCTCATTTGGAATTGAACCGAATTCGAACGAAAAAACGAACCAATACAATTCAATGCCTCGTCTGCATAGAAGAATTTCGCCAGCGGTGACCAATCATCCGGTCGCGGTTTATTCATTAGTTTCCGCAGCGACAACATCTGGAACAGATTTTGGTAGAGAAAAAAAGGGGAAAAAGAAAAAGGAAAGCTCTATATCAAAGAACAATCACGCGGATGACTGTAACATTCGGCACAGGTTTTTGCACTTATGACTCAAACTCCATCACATATTCATTGATCATCGGAAAAACGTGAAAAACAATGAAGATGGCAGCGGTGATGTATCGTCTCGGTCGGTCGGTTCATAGACACATTCAAGACACTGTACCTCTCTCTCTCTTGCCACTACACACGAGATCTTAGAGGTTAACGTGTTTGTAGTGTCAATTTAGCACAGATTTAGTAAAGTACGATATCATTAAAATCCAGAATATCTCAAGACAAAAAAAACGACGACACAAGGCAATTTGCCGAGTCGATTTTATCGAGTGACAAACAAAGACGAAGACTCAGACCATTAAAAATGATCAAACTGACTCCTACTACTCAATAAAATGAAGGAAAACAGTGAACCCATATAGTATTTTTTGCCTTTTCAGCAAAGACAATTTTACAGGTATCTATAATTAGCGCCCCAAAACTTGGGTTACGCAACATTTTCGTCTCCAGTCCCATTGCATCATCCCTTTCGACAATGATCTCTAGATGTCGTAGACGGTACTATAAACTCGTATAAATATCGTTATTAGATAAATTACACAAAAATCCCGATCTACCCTCTAATATTGTTGCGACCACAATATTACAAAAAATCTGCCAATCGATATAATTTTGTTTCGATAAGAAAGCTAACTGATCGCGATAGCGAGAAGTAGTCACGTTAATTGCCATATAAAAAAAATTGATTTCTTATGGGCTTAAATCTGGAAAATAATTATGTGAAGTTCCTTATCGAAGGAAAGGAAAAGAAGAAATCAGATGAGATCATTGTCCTCAGGTTATACGGTAGGCTGGGTGCCCTACCTTTGTTGTGTTTCCGTGCCAAATGGTAAATCTTGGAAAAAAAGGAAATTTTCTGAACTTAGTGGAAAAATAACTGATTTCTTTTCAAAAAAAAAAGCTAGGGGAGTGAGGTAAGGGTCAGCACAAGAGAGAAATGACGATGTTCCACATAATTTAGACTTATTCAAACAAATCTTAATTATAATATGGCCTAAGAGAACTGAGTGGTGAACAAAAATTCAACCTCAGACGGGACTTGAACCCGCGTTTCATCCATACCGGGGACGCGTGCTACCACTACACCACAAAGGCCATTGCTTACTCACCACTTCAATGTTTTCCAAATAAGCAGTAACAACATAAGAAATCCTGGAATTATATGGCTAGAATGGCTGTCTGCTGAACTGGATTTATAGGGCGATATTGCTTATCCCTCCAAACCTAATAACGGTTGGTTGCTGATAGCTACGAAACAGAAAACCTGGAAGGACGAGTGGTGGGTAAGCCGTGGCTTCGGTGGCGGGTTCAATTCCTGGTGGTGGAATTTTGCCTACCACTCAATTCTCTTATTTTCAAAACATCACGTTACTGCCAATAAGCAATAAAACATAAGAAATCCTGGGATTACATTACTTATAACAACGTTTAACAAGAATAAGTAAAGAATAAAAATCTAAAATAGAAATAAACTAGTAAATTGACGTGACGTCACAGGCTCGACTTTACTGCTGTCAAAACGAATTATTGGTCGATCCCGCCATTCACAAAAGAGTCGCTGGCCTAGGAAAATCACTACTGAACTTTTGTATCAGGATAGATCATAAAAATAAGGTGAATTCCCCTAGTAGAATGCCTTAGGCAAAGCAGTAAGAGAGCGCAGCGGCTAAGTATCCAGAAAGAACTGGCAGTGAGCCGTGGATTCCTCGGTGGGGATCGATCCTTGACGGTGATAACCCTCAGTGGGAAACGAAACGGACACGGACGGGTAACAACGACTGTTCATTGAGATGGTTATCACGTGAGAACGACGACGAGGACGACGACAGGACACAAAGGAAGCCGGTACGGCTCCCCCCGTGTCGTCGTCGTCATCGGTCGAATGGCGCGATACGACCTCTGAACCGATCATCGACCGAATGAATCGATTAATCGATACGCCAAATCGGAACCAGAAATCGATGAGATCCCGATATCGATCGATGGCGGCCGACTGAGAATCTTCATAGCTAACTGAGGTATAGCGAGAATTATAAAGAAATGGGGACAAGGATCGGCCGATCCGCTAGCGATCGACGACGGCAGTACGACGGGGTATCGAGCCGAGCAGTCGTCGGTCGGCTGGGCAGTCGAGGGGGGTCACGACCGGCATCAGCTGTAGCGATGCGCGAACCGCGCCGCGTCCGCTCGCGCCAACCTCCCTCCCCCTGATTTCATGGTTTCAGGCGCATATCGGATTTTTCCAGGGGAGCAGGGGCGCGGGGGGTTCTCCGGTGTCATCTCGGTCATCTCGCGGAGGAGGATCCTCCTTTCATTCTCCTTCCGCAATTTTCCTCCTTCTATGATTCTCCTCCAGATTACTTGGCCAACATTGTGCATTTTTCTTAGACGTCTTGAGACTCTTAGATACGTTAGTGATCTTTGCTCTTTACATCATCGATCATCGTGTAAGTAGCGGCATTTGTAAATTAATAGGTGCTGGTGGTGTTGTAGAATTTTCTTTTTTTTCTGGGTACTATTCGTTGTGTAGTAATCTCTCTCCCTCTCAACGAAAAGGCGGCTCTCTGTTGCAGCAGTGCTCAGAGCTGCTGAATTACAGTCGCTGGTTCGATCCCGCGCGCCGCTCAGAGAGTTTCTCATCAGGCTTTCTATCCATCTTATACCCCTCGCCTCCTCTCGGATCATCAAATTGTCGAGTCAAACACGTTTTGGTGTGGTTCCCTCCCCTACCCTCCTCTCGGATCCTCTCACGGGCGGCTCGCTGTTGCAGCAGTGCTCAAAGCTGCTGGATTACAGTCGCTGGTTCGATCCCGCGCGCCGCTCAGAGAGCTTTCATAAGGTTTTTTATCCATCCGATACCCCTCCACTCCTCTTCGATCATCGAACTGTCGAGTCGGACTTCTCTTGGTATGGTAAAAACCCTAACTTGACAAGTCGTCTAAACCACCTTGAGTCTTTGTAAAGACCACATTGAAATTCGATGACATCGATTATGATTAATGAAATCGAATGGTAGTGCAGTCATCCATCCATTAGAGATCTGATCTGTGATTTCGAGTCGATGATTGCCGACTTTTTGCCACTGTGCCATTCCACTAGCGTATTCAATTGGGTTTCAGTTCTATAGAGAGATCTTTAGGTGAACCAGTGGGGGCCTCAGCCATGATTGGCGGCCTATTCGTCTACAATCACAAAGGCGAAGTACTGATCTCTCGCATCTATCGTGATGACGTCACGTAAGTGATCTACTGAGAATTATACTTTGAGTTTTAGTAATTTACCGCCATAGTAGATCAGATTTTTAGGCGGAATGCAGTCGACGCATTCAGAGTCAATGTGATTCATGCTAGACAGCAGGTAATATTTTTTTTATCCATGGTTTTTTTTATTTAGTTTTAAAATTGCTTCTGAGAATATTCAGAAGAAATCCAGAAGAGTTGGTCGATTGGGCGGTTTTAGCACATTTTTTTCTTTGACAAAATCTTTAAAGCACCTGTTGTTTTCTTACCACGTTATTCACGCGTCCCACTGTGATTAGTAATAAAATATTATCGATTACTCTAATTAGTCTACTTGTTAAGCCATTCAAAAATGGCAAAAGAAGAACGAAACGCGCATTTCAGAGATATTCTATTGTATTGTTGTTGTTGTTGTTGTTGTTGTTTTTATTTATTTTGCCATTTTTTGAAATTTTCAGTGATTCTGTCAATTTTTGGGCACTGTATACATATATATATATATATATATATGTATATATATCATTATCATCTGTACATCCATGTACATATATGTGTATATTTGTACATATGAATATATATATATATATATTTCAAGGAAATATTTATATCGTAAAATCCTTTGTAGAACTGGTCGCAATTGGTGTTTCGTAAACGAGCGTTTTTTTTACACATTACAAGTTTTATTTGCACTAAAATCCTAGTAGGACGTTTGGAAAACGTATCACACGAGAAGTTTGGGAATTTTTCCACAACGAAAAAATATTCCAATTGATCAACAAAAATCGCACATCGCTTTGCGAATCGCTCTCGGTCCGCGCGGCGACTTTATCTGGGGTCCCCCGAACAGTCAAAATCCTCACTCACTTAACCTAACCTGACGTCTAAGCTTCGTCCCGACCGTTTCGACTTACATAGGCTTCTCATCTCTATTTCTGACCTACTGGTTTTGCTTTTACCAAATTTTCGCTTCATTTCGCCCCATTTTCGTGTATCTAATGAGGCTCAGTGTTAAGCAACTAACCAGATTTTATTAGGGTTAGGTCGTCCCGTAAGTTTTGGCAGTAGAGCAATAAACACCGAATTTACTAACCATAACTAATTAAAACTGCATTATTTTGGTGTCATTCAAGTGCGCATTTTCTTGAGAACATTCAGGTATATAATTTACCTGTACTTGCTCTAAAATGAAGCTGTCGGGGGAACAAATTCCCTTACCGCTTGTGCACGAATGGCGCGTAGGGGACAATGCTGTAATGCGGCTCGCGACATTGATCGAGCTTCCTGTGGACGACCCGAGCTCGAGTGATCCTCTAGACTGTTCTCTCTAGCTTTGAACTTCGCGAACCACTTTCTAGCTGTCCTTTATGCAACCGTATCATCGCCCAAAGGTCCACTAATCTTGCGCTCCGCTTAACTAGCAGTTTTTCCTATGCGCCATTCGTACAAGAGTAGCAAGCGAATTTGTTCCCAAGACAGCTCCATCTCAAAGCATGTATAGGAAAGTCGTACACAGAAATGTTCGCGAGGAAATGCGCACTCGAAACGACACCTAATTCAAGCAATTTTGATTACTTCTGGTTAGTAAATTTGGTTTTTGTTGTTTCAGTGCCCCAGCTTATAGGTACCAAATTAAGGCGTGGTAGGGCGTATGGAAAAACATGGGTTGTTGAATTGCTTTGCGAATTGCGCTCTGTCCGCGCAGCGATTCCAACTGGAGCTCCCGCGAGTTAAATCGGTAATCACCTAAACCCAATAGTCTTGCCATTTCTAGCTTAATCCTGGCCTTGCTTTGATCTCTACAGGCTTCACATTTCTTTTTTTAACCTATTAGGTACGCACTAACCCGGTTTCCGCTTCATGTCTCCCCATTTCCGCGTTTTCGATGAGGCTTGGGTGTTGAGCAATCAACCAAACCTTAGTTGGAGTATTGTACATAGCCTAGGTATTTCAGTAATTATTTACTTATTCCTTATTAGAGCGGGAAGGTTTGATGGCATATTGACTTGCACGTCAATTGCTGAAGTAATTGGCTCATCTTTGCTCCTTACCAGGTTCGAACTCCCGTGACGAATATGGCTCGCACGTCGTTTTTTCATGTGAAAAGGGGTAATGTATGGATTTGTGCGGTAACACGACAGAACGTTAACGCTGCAATGGTTTTTGAGGTACGTTCTAACTATTGGGCAACACGTAACTTGTAGAGACTGTAAAAAAGTTACGATAAAACCCTTTTTTTGTCATAGTTCAGTCTGTGATTTAGCCGAGACCACGAGGTCGATGGATAAGATTTCTTCGGGGCTAACATTTCGATAGAGCGCGTGTGGCGCTGTGATTAAGAGCTGCTGTGCGGCACGTACAAGGTGGATGGATCGATGGTCTAGGATTTGATTCCGCGCTCTCACCAAGCGTTCCTTGAATCCGTGACCGGTGGATTGACTTAACATATCGATAGACCACGGCTAGTCATCGAAAGGCCTCAGATGTGCATTCGATCACCTCGAATGATGCTACGAATGGAATCGTATGCATGGCATGTTCTTCAGGGATAGATCAATACCGAGAGCTTTGTCCTTTATCCTTTAAAGTTTCGACCTCGTCGTCTTCTTCTGGACCGATGGTGAATCGAGCTGATTGCCCATCCATAATCGTTCGTCCTCGCGTCGCGGATCTTTTCACCTTTGTTATTTCTTGAATCGAAGCTTCTATCTTTAGTGGAGCACAACTCGAATGAAGATCGCTAAAAAATTTCTCATTCGAGCTTCAGCGAAGAAGATTCGACTCCAACGACAGCGAAGACGAAAATATGCGCAACGCGAGGACGTGTGAAAACGGTGAGGTAGCGGTAGCACACGCCCTCGGTAAGGGTGAAACGCGGGTTCATTTTCCGCGAATGCAGCTTCTACGTACTACATAATATTCTCAGATTCACTGTGGACGGCAGACTACTTGAATTATCGCGCTGAAGAAGACGAAGACGTCGAAACGTTAGCCCCGAAATAAGTCTTAATTATCAGTCTCGTGATGATAGCTAGATCAAAACAAGTTATTTTCGGTGGGTAGAACTGAGGTTAAAAAAAACTTCGATCTCGAAATACTTTTCAGAATTCTCAATTTCACTTAAGTCATATCGTGTAATATTGAACTGTCCCATAAGTTTTGGCCCTGGAGCAATAAACACCAAGTTTATCAAACAGAAGTTATTAAAATACTATGATTTTGGTATCTCTGAATTGCGCATTTTCTTGCGAACAATTTGTCATGCAACTTGCCTATATTTCATTTAAGATCGAGCAGCAGGGGGAACAAACTCGCTTGCTACTCATGCACGAATGGTGCATAGGAGAAAAAGTTAGTGAAGCGGTGCGCAAGATTAGTGAAGCTTGGGGCGATGATACGCTTGCAAAAGGAACGGCGGGAATGTGCTTTGCAAAGTTCAAAGCTGGAGAGAACAGTCTGGCAGATCAGTCGATCAGTCCCGCTCGGACCGTCCATAGCAAGCTCCATCAATCTTGCGCGTCGCTTCACTAGCATTTCCTCTCAGGTGCCATTCGTGCATAAGTAGCTAGCAAAGTTCTTCCCAAGACAGCTCCATCATAAACCAAGTATAGGCAATTTGTATACCAAAAAGTCCCCAAGAAAATACGCAATTGAGAATACCTGAACTAAGCATTTTAATTATTCCTGGTTAACAAATTTGGTGTTTATCACTTTAGTGTCAAAACTTATGAAACGACCTAATAGATTTGACAAATAAGTTGTTTTGACCAATATGGGCTTTCTTTTCATCTCATTAAGGGCAGGGATTTCGTCGTGCCTTTTGTTTTTTTTTTGCGATTTTTCTTTTATCGCTGCGATAATTTAGAGAAGCTATGGAGCCTTCATTTATTATCTGTTATCACACATCGATGAGTTGAAGTAGTGAACTGCTTTTTTATATTAGTATAATTTTATTTCTCATTGACAGCTAAGGAAGATATCCTCCTTTACAGTTCTTGAATAGATTTGCTGATACAATGCAGTCATATTTTGGGAAACTGAATGAGGAGAACGTCAAGAACAACTTTGTCCTGATCTATGAGCTTTTAGATGGTTTGTTTTTCGAACAAAAACTTTTTTCAGTCAAGCACTTTGAGCATTATATGATGTTCCAAATACTTGAACGGCTCTCCTTCACTGACAGTGTGGGCCCCATCGCAGGCAAAGCGCTGATTTAGCTGCTTTGCTCCTTGGAGTCCCGAAGTAAATCTATCAGGGTTCCCTGAGGTCGTCACCACTTTAGAGTAGTAGCCAACTTTTGTGATTATAGGGAGGTCACCACCTTGCGGCTAGTAGCTACCAGACGGCGGTCATTCCTGGTACGGTTAACTCTTAGCTGGGATTTCTAAGTGGAAAAGTCGGCCTCCTCTGCTTGAGTGGCCGTGCTGGGCGCTGAACTCCCAGCCGTACTCGCATTCCGGCACCCAGAAACACCCCACAGCCACGATGTGGCGCTAAACTATTTGTTAGGATTGTTAAAAATATATATTTGATTTTGCTAAATGATATGCAAAGCTTTGAACCCTAGGCGGGAATTGAACCCGCGCATCTCGTTCGTTCCTGGGCCGCATGCGCAAGCCAGTTGCACTCCCAGGGATCTTGTTATGCTATCACTCTTTCTCCATTATATTTCTTCATTCTAAAATCATAACAGGCATCATTGTTCCGTGTTTTCACGTTTTCTTCAGTACTCCCAAAATGCTTAATAAGGTACAATGATGTGCAATACGTTTGCGTTAGGCGGCCCGTGAACCCGAATTTCACCCAATATGGGGCGCGTGCTTTATCCCTTGTACCACCGACGCCTGTTTTGACACCACTCTTTCTACGCTGTAACGCATCTATCTGTATTTGTAAAATTTTGTTTGTTACAGAAATACTCGACTTTGGTTATCCGCAAAATACTGATCCTGGAGTGCTTAAGACGTTTATCACTCAGCAAGGCGTTCGTACGGCGGTCATGTTTGGTTCATACTATATGAAAATTTGTTTCCCAATCTTTTATTATATATTTCTATAGGATACTAATGTACCTGTGGTGAGTTTTCGATGTGGATATGTTGTGGTGTGATGAACGTTTGTATTTGTGCCGACTTTATATCAATTGAACACTCCAATAAGCTGTGCAAACTTTCGCGACCATCGACCCACCTCTTCTGTACCTCTGACCCCTAGCATGGGAACGCAGTCAATGTATTATTGTATTGCTTCCATTGTGTTATTGTTGTTATTTTCCTACTTATAGCAGTATAATACATTTACATAGGACAACATAGGGAAATAACAACAATAATACGATTAATTTAATACAGTAGTACATTTATGTTAGAACATAATGCTCACTGAGCGTTAGAAATGCGGAGTAGACTGTCCGACGTTGCCACACTGGAGGTTGGAGATGCAAAGCAGGTGGGTCCATGGCCACGAAAGGGTTGGATAGCATCAGATGAATTGAAGTAAAGTGAAGAATGAAGTAAAAGAAGTGTTGTTCACTTGTGTCAATTGTAGCCTATTAGACCCCGATTTACATCTTCTCTCATTCTCTCAGTGAGTTGGATTGCATGTTTTTACCTGATCCATGTGACGGGTGGAGTCCGCATATTCAAGTTACGCACTCATATATATTTGTGGATACGTATATAAGATTACGTGTGTGGCGCAGTGGTTATAGGTGCTTTGCGACTTGCACGTGATCGATAGTTCTGTGCTGCGTTCAAAGCTCATAGTGCCTTCTATCCCTGTGAGGTTGGTGAATTTGTGCCAGACTAGTCTGCGAGGATAGCAGTGCGTTGGTAGGTACATAGGTAGGCCATTGCGAGTCTTTGTAAAGGCCAGATATGCACTCATTCACCTGAAACGATGCTTGATGAGGAGCTATGCATATCGTATCTTTCAGGGATCTATTGACACCTGAACCTTTATCCTTTTATTTATAAGCTTTATCTCGTTCTTACTACTGTCACATCTTTCATGGTTGTTATAGAGGATACGCTTTCATCTTAACACAATTCCATTTAGATAAGGGCCATTTATCTGTGGCTCAAACTTCGGGGTTCGTGGGCGCGCGTCCAGTGGGCTTTTTCCCCCTTACAATCCTCTTTCAAGCAAAAGGCGATTTTGGGGTGGTATATTTTCTATGCTTCACCAAAGTTCCAATCAATTCTTCGAAGACAGCTTCTAGTTTTGTATCGAATGATTCTCGTCAACTGCAGATGTGCGTTCTCAACCTTTTTCGGCATGACACATCTTCGGCAGAAAGAAATCTAGGAATACTTCGATGCCTCTCTACAGCATCCGTTTGATAACCCTTTCCTGTCTCGGCGTCTCTGACATTTCAAGTCATTTCTATCAATTCATATCCGAACTATATCCATGAAGTAAAATAGCATAGTTTTCTGGTGCATCAGAAGCGTCGTATCAGGCTGTCTAGCATCACTTTTGAGGAAATTCAACTGACTTCGACTGCAAATGATTAATCAGAGACAAAAAGTAAAGCTTTCGGCGTTGATTAATCCCTAAGGGATGCATAATGCATTCAATCCCGTCCATAGCATCGTTTTCTTCCAAGTCAAACTCGATTCCATCTAAATTGATTCGAATAGTTATCTGGTTTTTTACATTGTCTCGATCTACTGATCTCAGAGAGATAGAAAGCTTAATGAGCCTTGGGTGCAGGGTCGAATGAACCATCGACTACAGGTGTGTTGCGGAACACCTCTAGCCAGTGCATCACACGCGCATAATAAAAGAAAGGTGCGCAATAACAGCCTGAGTGCAGATCATTTGTTACAAAATAAATCTGTAAAATTCATGATAATTAGAATCTTTATTACTTTTACACAGCATGCGATGTATCAAAGGTTCAGTCTTTGTAAGTCTATTTTCCTAGTAGGCTAAACAGTGCTTGATTGCATTTTAGTATTTGTTGATATATGTGAAGTTCACTAGAATATAGGGCTCAAGTTTGTTCTTAATGCTTTCGGATGATCTCAAGAAGGTGATTCCCGCAGTTTTCAGACGAAAGAGGAGCAATCACAGATAACATCACAAGTCACTGGACAGATAGGGTGGAGGCGTGAAGGCATCAAATACCGACGAAATGAGCTTTTCTTAGATGTTATCGAATATGTGAACCTTCTCATGAGTCAGCAAGGTAACATACTCTTCACTTTTAGTATTGAACGGATTTTTTCTGCATGTTTTACTCAGGGTTTTATTCGACGGTGAGCAGATTTTCATTGTTGGGTGCATTTTTATCGAAGCTACGAGCGTTGATTTTCGCGAGGTTTTCGAGTTATTCTTCTCGCTTTGCTTATATGCTAGGGGGCGACAAATTTTTTAAACCAATGTCATTTGCTGCACAGAAAACTTTCATAGGAGTGTTAGTAGTTACTAGAAAGCTCAAATCTTGCGCTACAACTCTACGCTTCTGGTTTTTCAAAGCACCCTTATATAACGATGTAGCTTTTAGAATAAAATTTATTTCTCACTTGCGTTTGGCTTTCATTTTTGCCACGAGTGTAAATCGCTGGAGGCGCGAAAAGCATATCAGCGTGTAGGGAATTTTCCGTGATGTAAGAATCATGCGTTTATATCTAGAGTTTCTGTCGATGCGGTGAAAAAATTCAAAGTAAATTAACAATGATTTCGCCGTTCAAACGCATAGTTTGGTAGATGGCTATCGATCGTGCGATTATATTACTGACAAGTCGTTGCTGTGGCTCTTTCACATTTTAGTCAGCTATGAACGTTTTCGATGACTTTGTTAACTGGCCAACTCACGGAGCGGGGGCAGGACGGGACAGCCAGTCGTTTTTGAAATATTGTTATTCAATTGGGGTTTTTTTCACCCTATCGACAGAAACTTCAGATAAAAACGAAGATTCTGGTACGGGAAATTTTCTGCAAGTTGACATCCTGTGCTTCTAGCATTTTATACGCTTGATAACAATGAAGGCGAAAAGTGAGTGTGAAACTAAATATTATTATGAATGCTACATTGTGTGTTTTGAAGAACGAACAACGTAGAGTTGTAGCCAGAGATTAGGGCTTTGTGATGATTACTAACATTCCTACGAAAAATTCCTGTGCAGCGAATGAGAATAGCTTTCTTAATTTGTGGCCTACTAACATAAAATACCCTTTTCGCCTTAACCAATGGAAAAAACTTTTTCAAATAATCAGTTCAATTCTCCAGATTAGGGTTATGTAGTGTGCTTGTTTGTTACCTCAGTTTGCTTCGAGAATCACCACAGAAGGGGAATCTATAAATATTGAGAAAAGCAATAAATCTCCCACGATTTTTGTAGGCTTTATCAAAAATACTGCTAATTGTGGGTGTAAAGTGTACCAAGCGTCTTCTAGCTGTGTGTTAGAGATGTAATGCTACAAATTGCTGAATTGGGGTAGGAAAGCGCAAAGCTGTCGATGCTCGTTTAGCACGAGCAGGATTCTGGTTCGACTCCGCTCTGTTACCAAAAGTCCTTCAGTCTCTCCGGGATCGAGGAACCGCTGCCACATTCGCTCAGATTCAGCTGGTTTTCTCTAGTTTCGAGGAGATTTCGTTTGCCTGTTATGAAAACTAAGGATTCCGTAATACAGTTATCTTACGTCCTCGTGTTTTAAACGGCTCGACTAGCATCCACATCCACAGGGAAGATCATATCTTTAAACAGAGGACGACCTCATACGTAAAATCTGAAGGCACTGGAACTAGGGAGCGAAGAACGAATGATATGCTGAAATTGCTTGGATTTATACATGATGATCATAGGCCCTGTAAAACCATTACCATGTGGTAGAAGTTCAGATTTGTAGAATACTCTTAACCATGCACAATTTTCTTAGATTGTCACTCTTTTGTCTCCGTCGTTGCTCTTCCTTATATTTTATCTGGAAGAGTAAGCTGCCTTATACTTGCTGATTTCACCAGTTTGGCTTCATGAGATAAGGATGAAGTTCGACACTGATCAATAATCCGTGAGGGATACGTAATGCTTCATCATCAACTTTGCTTTGTTTGAGGCTCTTGATTGCATTTTTCTGCACCTCACAGTGACTCGCAGTGCCCTGCCGCTGTAGTCAAGGTAGCGCTGCTATCCTCCCAGTTGAGTTCGGTACTATTGGATTCATCACTATTACTTTACTCTAGTGACCACTTTCATACTAAGAACATGACCATCTTGGCGCATTCTTTGTTAACCCTTTAGGGACCGCCGTTCATAGCAGGCGGCATCGCGCTGGTGGTTCGCGCTGCAGTCGCAGGTCAGCATATGCAGGTCGACTGCATCCGCAGAAGCTGCCTGCCTGCCTGCGTGCGTGGCTCTGGGATGCGACGCCGCTATACAATAGCTGAGGGAGACGCGACGTCGTGCGGAGGGCTACGTTTCGTAGTACGTGGTTGCTATAGAGTTAAAAGGTCGTATTTCGAGAAGAAGTGAATGACAGACATGCCTACATCATTGTTCATTAAATTAGCCGATTCATGTCCTACAATCTGTTGGAGGAAGTTGCAGATGGCATTTCTTTCAAAAAGATATTGTTTGCATCAAAGAAGAAAATGAGCGGTTTTGGATTACTCCAATATATATATATTGGTCACCGTGATGAAGATCTTGAACAGAATTATTGTCAAAGTAATTCTTTCGGTTCTTGGTTACCACAACCAGCTGTTTATATTGTTAAAGATTTTGATTACATTGCTAAAGAAAGTTCATACGATTTAATGGATAATAAGTAGGATTTATTCTTCTCAATGCGTAATCCTATTCCCTGAACAACGCTAGAGGATAGGTGTAGTCGTTCTTGAATACTTGTAATGAATGACCCGTTTCTCACTGACAGTGCAGGACTCGACATAAATTTCTAATTTTTTCTTTCTCGCGTAATTATCGTGCATGGTGTGCTCCGTTTCGAACCTGATGATGTACGCATAGGTCATTCTGTAGGTGTAAACTAACTGCCTCTCTGCCTGTGCAGATGCTTGTTATAACCAAGAACACTCCGCCCTGGTTTAGGTGGTCGTCCAAGAGAGCACCTGAATTCCATTGAAGTTCACACCACCGTGCTTTTTGTCTGCCTTTCATTTTTTTCTTAATATGTAAACGGCCTGTGTTTTACTATCAATGTGTGGTTTCCTGCTTGTCAAAGGTGGCATAGTTTTTGGAGATTTGAGCTGTGGAGACCGGTCGGACGTTGTGGGTGTGGACTCCTTTTCAGAAGACTGTTCAAGAGACCTGTCGATGGAGTGCAGATTCCTTGACGTTCTTAAGATATCAGCTCACATCTCTCGCATAACGGAGTGCTGGAACGACTGTAGAATCGAGAAGTTGAACACGCAGTTTTGGGTTTCTCAATTCATCGGTGGTTTCTTTGAGTGGAATGAATGCGTCCCATTCTGCTCTCCTTCTGTTTAGTCCCTCCATATTGTTTTACATGTTCATTGAACGTCCAAGGTACACAGACGAGGTTGTCTCCGTAATAAAAATTATCCAGTCGATTCTTTCACCTTCTTACCATGGGCTTTCCATGAATGAGTATTCATTGCTATCTATGCGTCGTGCAATTAGTTCAATTCTTTTCCTCGCTTCACTAAGTTCATTAAGCATCGTTTCTGGCAGTGATAATCTTCGAAATAATAACCATGTCATCCGCGAAACGAAAGCTTGGTGAAAATTTTCGTCAATACGTATTGCTTTTCTCGTCCCGCTTGAACGATTTTATCATCCATTGCAGCGCAATAGTGAAGAGCTTTGACGATTTAGTGTCTCCTTTTCGAATCTTTCTCGATAGTCCACACCTTGGTCGATGAGCACTCATAGGATTTCATTGGTTTCTACTCTTTCACATGCTTTCTCGTCGTTGATAAAGATTAGAATAGTGGGCATATGATATTCAAAACAAATGTCATTGACCCGTGACATGGTTTCGATGTTGTACTTGCAGCAAAATCCCTGTCGAAGTCCTGCTTCATTCATATCTCATCTAAAATTTTCGATATGCGCAAAAGAATGTCTTTGTGAATAGCTTGTAGAGTACACTCAACAAGCATATTGGACAATAGTTAAGAAGATACCTTTTGTCAACCCTGTTCAGCTAGAAAGATTGCTCACGAGGTCTTCCACTGGTTTGCGGTGTCTTCTTTTTGTAGCTAAGATGTTATATGATCTGCGAAAATACATTAGATTGTAGCGTCGAGCTCTAAGAAAGTCGGCGGCATTATTATCAGTTCTTGAGCTGTACCCTTCTCACGCTTCAGTCCCATCTGCAATTTACAGAGTAGAGTCCTGGGCATTTTTATCCAGTGGAGATTTCCGGCTCCGAGGCGGAGGTCGTAATTCGGAAGCGGTTGGTACAGGATTTCTCAATTATCAGCTCCACATAGGAAAAGTAGTTATGGAACTACCTTCGTTCATTTGGCCTCAGAGCAGGACACAGTAGTTTGATCGCGGCTCCATTCTTTGTACTAGATAGTTTTCGACTTGCTTCCAATGACTTTTTCGCTTATAGCGATGCAAATCTTCCTGCAAAAAAAATCTACATCTGGCGTTTTTTACCGGTTTAGTTAATGTGTTACAGTTGGATTAAGCTTTACTTCCCTACTCTTCTCGATCAACTTCCCAGTGGTAGTGGTGAAGCAGTCTGAACTCTTTGTTTGAGGGCCTGATGCTAGTTCAGCACAAGTTTGAAGTTCATCGATGTGCACCTTGTAGTTCTCGGTTGGGCCTTCTTTATCTGCCATATGAGAAGGGTTTCTTATCAAGAACTTCTTGGACGACAACAACAGTTCTTTACCGTTTAATGGCTGAATCGAATCTTTCTACTAGAAAGGTGGTGGTAGGATCCCATACAGAATCCAGACACCGTTCTGGTGTTAAAGAGACTTTACTTTCTGTTTGAGGAATACGATCGGTCTTTGCATAAGTCGTGCCGTTAGGAGACTCCCTCGTTCATCCGCAGAGCTCTTTTTAGTTCTTCACCACGCCAGACAGTCGCCTTTCCTGTTTATCATAGGTGGACTGGCCACCTTGTGAATAGTTGATACCAAGACGGTTGTAAATCGTGGCATAGGTAATATAGCTGTTTCTAGGTGTAAACTGTCTCCTGGGCTTGTGAGACTTAATTGAAGAGATGCTGCTCTGCATCACAGTTCGACACCGAGGCACACCTTCCAACCGCAATGAGACGGTAAATTTGGGTGGTGTTGCTCACATAAACGGATGCTAAAATACAATATTGCTAGTTAGAGCAAAAAAGAGCTTCGATGTTTTTTTCCATTTTCAAGGACTTGGAGAACAATTTTTTGAAATGAGTTCATTCATATAAATCGAAGTTCTTCACACTCAACTCAAAACCATTGTAATAGTCTATCTGAGACCTAATCTCTATCAACGACGAGAGAGCATCTTACAGCGTAGAAATCAGTGCAATCCTATGAGTGCTCATCGACCAAGGTGTACACTCTCGTAAAGGGATTTGACAAGGAGACACTGAATCATCAAAACTTTTCACTGTTGTTTGCCCATGTGGCAGTGTTTTTTTTTTTTCACTCTCGCGATGTGTTTTGCTGTTGCGTGGACGACGCCTTATCTATGCTGTCCTCGCTTTGGTGGATCTTAAGATGTCACATCCGTCGCTCCCAGAACTTCATTATGGCTCCTATAGGTATTACTCGTTACTAGTGTTATTGCGAACATTCGGGAAAACGGCAGAAACTTCCTCTCATTCGCGCGCTGTGGAAGAGTTGAGGAATTGCTGTTGGTTTTTGTTATTTCAAGTTTTTCGTCTCTTTTCAACGTACTTTTAAGCTCTCTTGTTTTCAACTGCATAACTGCAAAAAAATTGTTCTCGTGTTAATTTTTCGACTCAGACACACAGCTAGTTAATTCGGCGTTATTAGTTCCGGTGAAAATAAATGTGGTAGTCATTTGTCATTGATATATTCTCCTGAATACAATCAAGGGTCTCTCCACATTCCTGTGTTCTAGTCTTATAAACTTCTTCCCACTGAATTGACGGAAACTTGCTCCGCCAGGTCAATTATTGGTGTTATAAGAACGATGTCGTCAGCACGCCAAAGGTTGTGCAGCTTGCAGCCATGGATTTTCACTGTCATGCTAATTCAATCAGTTTTTGTCGGCATCCTTGATAGTGACTAAGTAGTTCTCTCAAGTGCTATTGACGGTAACTGTCATTGTAGAAATCTGAAATATTTCTTCTGAAATTCCAAAGGTGAAAAAGGTCTCTGAATACTGGGTACTTATGGGCTTTGTGCAAAGCTTTCATGACTAATTCTATCTCAAGTTAGTATTTTTCAACTAGGTGAAGCAGAGGGGCTAAGGGATTTTGTATTTTCGCGATACGTCAATAAGTTTCGCTAATCTGTGATTGGTATAATGTAGTATAGTACAATATACTGTGTTAACTATGTTAACCTACTATATAAGGTCGTTCCATGTTTTGTTACTAGAGCAATAAACACCAAATTTATCAACCAGGATTAAGATTGCATGATTTTGGTATCGTTCAATTACATATTTCCTTGCGAATATTTTGCTATATAACTTGTCCATACTTAAAGATGGAGCTGTGTGGGAACAAATTTGCTTGCTCTTCATGCACGATTGACGCCTAGGCTGAAATGCTAGTGAAATGGTGCTGAAGATTAATGGAGCTTCTTGTGGACGGTCCGAGAGTGAATGATCTGCCAGACTATCCTCTTCAACTTCGAACTTAGCGAACCACTTCCCAGGCGTCCTTTATGCATCCATATCACCGCTGCAAACTCCACAAAATCTTGCCGCTCCACTAACATTTTCTCCTACACGTCATTCGTGAATAAGTAGCAAGCGAATTTGTTCCCAAGACAGCTGCTCCATCTTGAAGCAAACATAGGCAATTTGATTATCAAATTGTTTCTCGGAAAATGCGCAATTGAATGGTATCATAATTATTTCACTTTAGTACTTCTGACTAACAACTTTGGTGTTTATCACTCCAGTACCAAAACTTGTGGAACGACCTATTAGGAGCGGTCTATCTCAGATCATTCAAAAGTTCTTCAGTACAGTAAGAATTAGGCATCTTCCCGTTAGGAAGCACGGGGAATCGATCCATTCGCTGAACATGAATTTTATGAAAAGTTCACTGATAACGCTTTAGCGATAGGAAGACACTTTTATTTCCCACGCGCATATTTTCTACGGGATAGAGCTCCTTCAACTATTAGTTATCATCGATATCATAAGACTTAGAATTTTAACGCTATGCTAATTTGTTTGAAAAGAGCGTTTCTGTGCAGCGTAGCAGTGAAAATAAGATTGATTCTATACGCGGGCTTGTGTTTTTTGGCTAATCTACGGCGTGAGGAGAAATGCACAGGGCGCTCTCCCCGCTGTTTCAACACCGACTGATCTATCGCGCTGATGCGCTACACTTGCGAAGTGCGATTTTTATTATTAAATTAGGAATTTTCTTCGATTTGGAAGAAACTCCACGTTAAACGTTCATGGCCATGATACTACAAAATTTCCTCTACACATTCATACGGTTTTTGTGCTTCCAGCGAAGTAATAGTGGTTTTGCGCGGTCGATGTAAAACATAATTTTATATGAATTTAACAGCATTATAAAAGGGTTTTTAAAAAAAGTGGTCCACGTAGCGCAGTAGTCAGAGATTTAAGCATTCAAATGATTGTTAACACTCTTATGAAAAGTTTTTGTCCAGCGGAAGGGATCGTTTCTTCATCCCGTACTTTCCATTGGAAAAGAATCCGAGTTGTTTTGATCCATTTCAATCCGATCATGACTTATTTTTTCACCATCGGATGACGTTGTTGACTATACACCTGGTTTATAGGTACAGTAACGTGTAAATTTGGACAAATTTTTTACCATTTCCAAATTCCAAGGAAATCCAGATATTTGAATTACCTATCCCTCGTAGATTGCCTCTAATTTGTGATCCATTCATTCTGTTGTGATATATAATCTTCGTCTGGGTTGTTTGCTATGTAAATACGCATACGAATTAGATTGTGCGCGTTTTTATCATGAGATGAAGATCCAAATTAACTACTCCGGATACGGTAGCTCTTAAAGAACAAAAAAGCCATCTACATAATTGTTGACTTGGAATGCATTCTGGAAATCGTGTGGTTACAAAGTACTATTGGTATTGAATTAGAATATCAATTAAGAACATCGGCTTGTCAACTATGATTTTTCGACAACTATTCAAAATGACTGTCGCAAGTTCACGTTTTTAGGCGATTTCCTTTGAAAACTGTTCGCGCTAAGATGTTTTTTTTACTCTTTCAGCATTGCAATCGAATTGAGTTCTTTTCTAGTTCAGTTTGGTGTAGAGCTAATTCAGTAAAGATAGCTTGAAACTCGTGTTTTAATTTTTGATACATGTGTTCTTATCTTTCCACCACAACTGCATCGTAACAGAATGTTCTCTACTGTGCTCATATATTTGTTTTGCCTATTATTAAAATTCTGAAGCAATCAAAGAATATAGGGAAATCTCCAAAAATTATCAATCATATATCCAGAAGAAAGTGGCCTACATTGAAACCCTGAAACAATCAAAGAATGTAGCTTTTCTTCCTGTTATATGATTGGTTATTTTTGGAGATTTTTCTTGAGTTGGAATTTTGCCTACTTCTCCATTATCTTCCCCCCTGTTTCAACCCCTTGTTATAAACGTGTTTTTTAATTTTTTAATAACGTTTCAGTAGTCAGTCGATAGCTCAAATCTCGCAAATTTCCATGGTGCATGCCATTTGTTGAATGGCCTATTCATTGCGCTGTAACAGTGGGAATAAAATTTTGTTTCTCATTCAATTGTTTCTCTCTGGAAAGAGGTTCTCCTATGACCTTTCTTTGAGCATTCGATAGCCCATATGTCGAAGATTTCAATGGTTTTCTTGTTTTTCAGAAAAAGCTTTCCAATGCGCTGTAACAGTCAAAGGGATATTGAGTTTCGCAAAGTTGGATCATTTTTGTTATCCGCAACCTATTTCTACTCTTTGGGGGGAACGCGTTTGTTGATTTTTTTTCGTAGATCTGGCAACCATTTGATGGCTCAAGTCTCGATAGTCCAAACATGTGTTTTTTCTCTGAAACGACCTTTTTGATGCTGTAAAAGTGATAACGGATCACGTTTTTTACCTGAACATTTTTCGCTAAACAAAGGTTTTTCTTTAGGCTTTCAAGTAATCATTGGATATCAAGAATTTTAATGGCTTGTTTGATTTTTCAGAGGAATTTTTAGTGCGTTCTGGTAGATGAAAGGAAGTGAGATTTTGCGCGGTGCAACATTGGCACCAAGTGACCGCGTTTTTGCCTTTATGTGGATAGGATTTTGCAACATTGGTTGGCGCCAACCATGGCGCTTTTTTGGTGCCATATTTGCGAAGCTCAATCTGTGGATGTTGCAGTGCACTATAAAGCCTTTCTCAAAAACAAAGGGTATCATTGAAATTGTTGATATTTGTGCTATCGAATGGCTGTTAAATGTTTATAGAAGAAACATTGTCAGGCGAGAATTGCTTGAGTGTGAAACAGAATCCGTGATTAAAGCTATCGAATGACTACTAATACTTAAAACGAAGAGAAAAATTCTTACCAAGAGTCTAAAACAGGCTGAAGTTAACGGAAGAGCACCGAGTTTCGTGTTAACATGTGTATATCTATTCTTTCTAAATAAATTGGACTCATGAGTGTGGGTGTGTATTGGTCAATCAGAACTAGATCTATACATAAATCTGCACCTATTTGTATATTCTGAACATCTCACCAATTTTGATAAAAATCTGCCAAATTTCCAAAATGGATTTGCATAGAGTCATCGAATTTGAGATTTTCCGTCATATTGGAAATCCTTTTTTCTTGCTGTTTCAGGACAAGTACTTTCTGCTCATGTAGCTGGAAAAGTGGCAATGAAGTCATATCTAAGTGGAATGCCTGAGTGCAAATTTGGAATCAATGACAAAATTACAATTGATGGTAAAGGAAAAAGTGGCAGTGATGATCCAAGCAAGTCGTAAGTTTTTTTTTCTTTACTAATATAAATTTTGCTGCGTGTAATGTTTGTCATTACATTTTCCACTATGGTACTGATTATTCTTTAATGATTATGACATGACCTATAAATATTTATCGTCTTTTAGTGCGCGGGCTTCCGTGGCTATAGATGACTGTCAATTCCATCAGTGTGTTAAGCTTACAAAATTTGACACCGAACATGCTATTTCCTTCATTCCTCCTGATGGAGAATATGAACTGATGAGGTAAGCTATGGTCGTAATATTGTCGTTCACTTCAATACATAAAATCTGATGTCGATTTTCAATAAGAATTATTTGACGATTTGAAGGCTTTATAACACATATTTCTCACATATATCTCACATATTTATATCTCACATAAGAGACTACTCCCTGTCTCTCGAGTGGTTTTACAAGTAAATAAATAATATCTGTGAAGCGAACTTTCAGTAATAGATTCATTCAAAGTTTCTGGAAAACAGTGGTAGCTAAGTTTGTCTTTGAAAAATTTTTACATTGAAGATGTGAAAGAAGAACACCAATGGTTTGTTGTGGTTCCCATCCTATTCTGCAGAACCGTGGTTGCTTAATCGTTTCACTGATTAGAGACCCTCATTGGAAAAGTACACTTTGAGTTTCTTCGAAACTCGTACTATTGCCACTGTGGATTAAAGTAGGTTTCACTTTGTAGGCAAAATTTGTGAATTCTAGTGGTGTTTATTCCTTCCGGTAAAGTTCGCATTAAGTTGAAGTACGCCTGCTGAAAATTGAATAACATCGTCCTTCAGTTGATAAAATTTAGATATCAAGACGTTAGTCTCTTTTGAAGGCTACAGTTCCTGCAAATCGTTAACATCACTCATTAAGTTTATCTTGAGAATTTGCATTAGTTTTTCCAACCAAATGTGCTATTTAAAACCCTAGTTCGTGGATTTGTGCTATTTTTGTGGTCTGTTGTAAACCAGGAGACTTTCAGGTATCGAACCACAAAGGACATTCAACTTCCTTTTCGTGTCATTCCGTTAGTTAGAGAAGTTTCTAGAAACAAAATGGAAGTCAAGGTCATTATATAACATCTTACTTTTGAACCTGTAGTTGGTACTAACCATTTGTTTATAGGTGGTGGTGAAATCAAATTTTAAACCGTCGTTATTGGCACAAAAGATTGAGGTACGAATCCCAACACCTCCGAACACGTCTGGAGTTCAGTTGATTTGCATGAAAGGGAAGGCGAAATACAAGGCAGGCGAAAACGCAATAGTTTGGAAGTGAGAAAGAATTGGTGTTATTTGTGCGTCTTCGCACAGTGTTTACTTTCTCCAACCTTAATTTCTATGCAGAATCAAACGAATGGGCGGCATGAAAGAAAGTCAAATCTCAGCAGAAATTGATCTTCTATCGACGGGTTCTGAGAAGAAGAAATGGAATCGCCCACCTGTAAGCATGAACTTTGAGGTATGCCATTGTTTTCCACCTTTGTTCTATGTATTGTTTTCATTATGTTTGTCTTAAGTAATGCTCTGATATATTTTACCAGGTTCCTTTCGCTCCATCCGGACTAAAAGTGCGCTATCTGAAAGTTTTCGAACCAAAGTTGAATTATTCTGACCATGACGTCATCAAATGGGTACGATATATTGGCCGCAGTGGCCTTTATGAGACAAGGTGCTAATGAAATTTTCCCTTTAGTTTTGAAAACTCGGCATTGATGAAACCACTATTTTCTTGGTAGCATGCCAAAAGTTGTCAACAAGATTTACTCACTGTGACACTTGCTGACATCTCGATGGTTTCGTCAGAGCCTCAAGCAGTTAAATTAGTTTACAATCTGCTCAGTCAAATACCTCCATAACTCAAGCAGACAAAACTTGATACATGAATGTATGATCACAGAGTGAACAGCTTCTCTTAAACACTCACTGTTTTGTTGCTTCAATGTCCTCCACTTACCCGAGGCCAGTCATGCAGTCATACATAGGCTGGAAGTGTACTTGATTCACAAAATAACTTTACTTGATCAAAATAAAACTTATTTTTGATTTGAGCGAAGCAGACTTCTTCTCCTTGTGAGACTATGTGGCTGATCTGCAGCATTAACTGGAGGACCATAAAACGGCATAACGTCGATGTATAAGTGGAATTGTTCACTATGCAATCAGATTATGTATCTTATTATAGATCATAAAAATGTTTGATTGAGTAGATTGCATATCTTCTGGGCTCTTCCAGGCTCCGAAGTGGTGATTTCGACGAGACGTTGGCAAGTGTTATAATGACTAAATCATGTTAATAGAGCTTTTATGCTCACCCAATAAAATAGTGAATTGTTTTGAAGATTGTTTTGTTGCACTTATATATGTGTGGTACATATATGTATGTGTGCATACATATATTTATGCATATATATATACATATATATACATATATATATATATATATATATATATATGTTTGTAGTCTATTCAATGTTAATAACCATTCCTGCACTTCACTGAGTTATTCCGGTGAACTATACACCAGGCAATAACTATTTTTTAGATTTTTATTCTTTGTATGTCATTGCATTATGTCAATTTGAATTTCACATGAATTATTCTGCATCGCCATAATAATGGTCCGGTTTTGTAAACGCAGAAGAATTAGCACCGAAGCATTTCATAATCACTCTCATTCACTAAATTTTAATTCCGCTCTTGTTCAGATGTTGTGTTTATCTTTACTCTATATCATTCCGGTGTCGCAAAGATGGCAGTGCTACTGAAGACCTCTTGGCACTCAGTGTCACGTTTGCTTCTTGGCTACTGTTGTAGTGAACATACCGATTTTTATATGTAGTTCTTTAGGTGCGTCAAAAGTGATCGTGCTTATGCACGAAAGCAATCCATAGTGCTTCGGTGCCATTGCTCACAGTTGTGCTATTGAATTTTCTTTCTACTGAAAATGTGTTCATCGTTTCGTGCTTCGCTTTGTCGGCTCTCATTTTTCTCATCTCATGTTTTAGAATCATGATGTCTGGTGCACAATATCATCATTAAGTAAATATTATTTTTTGTGCGTGGGTGATGTCGCTTTACAAGCGATTTGCGTTCATTATGGTCTTTTCTACTCAGGCATAAAGTGTCATTACATAAACATCTGAGCACCGTCAAATGTGATGTGACAATGTTTTGAGTGCGTGAAGGTGACTACAGAGTTGTTCGTTATTGTGTTGTATGCTATTACTATACCATATTCCATCTCGAATGAAAATAGCTTTGGCAGTGGCGATGCTGTCGAAATTTGATTAGCATCCATGTGCTGGACTCCACTTTGTCGATTCTTCGTCTATAGAGTATTATGGAAGAGAATTGTTGAAGTGATTTGAGAGATCTGGATTCGTCTTCGTATATACCGCAAACGATTGAGATGACACTGGTTAATTCCGTTAGAGAGGAAAATCTATTATTTCCTTATCTTGAATCGTGAATGAAGCAGGAAGCTCATGCGGATACGGTATTTTCAGGAACAAAGTGCGCTAGAAGACATTTAGGAGATATGGTTATAGTGCAATATATAAATTCTCGAAGTAACGTAGCCTACGGGATTAGATGGTGAATTAATGGCAAACAAACTTGTTGTAAAGGCTCTCAAAATTAAGTAAGTACATGTAAGATTACGATCATAGTTCTATAGTCATTATATGATTAGAGGATTCATCCCGAATGTGTGGGCATACACATCCCACATGGATATTTCGTGTATTCCAAGGGGAAATCAAGTACATCTTGGTCTTAGTTTGAAGAAACTGAAACTGATTTGTTGTGCACTACGAAAGGTAGGAAGAGTTGAGTCTCAACACGCCATTCCCTTGCTATATTGACAGGAATTCAGTTGCATTTTTTTTTTGTTCCTTGGGCGTTCTTCTATTTTTCATTCATGTTGTAGTGCATTGTCAAAGTTAATCTTGTTTAGCAGTGTTTAAATAAACAATTCGAGTGTTTGTTTCTGGAAATGTTTCCTAAATATGTGAAAAGGTCGTGTTTTGAAATTGGCATAATTGAGACAAGTTTGGAAAATCTGATTGGGCATTTTCTTATATACGTTTGTGTATGTGTAATATAATGTTCTACTGTAAGAAGTACTGATCGGAGTAGTTCTGACCAACAAGGTGCACTACCGTTGCTTGGCATTTGGCAACAATTTGAGCAGCTCAAGCTTGTACTCAGACCAATGTGTCTTTCTTTTTGCCACTTGCTTATGTACTATCTGGGATTCGCTGGAAGCAAAGTTGTTATGCCATTCTCCTTTTTAGAACAAGAAATTATTTCATTATAATAAGATTGTTAATTTGCAAAGGATGCGGAACTTTGTAGTACAACATTTCTGATCGATGTGTAGCTAGTGATTTCATAAGGATCGGTGAGTGAGTGAATATAAGATGGAACATTACCAAGGAACATCCTGAAATTATCGTTACTCTTTTTGGCTAATTTGTATGAAGACGGTACTGCTCTGATTGAGGCGGAGGCAAAATGTTCAGACCCCGCCCTCGTGGATCATTATAGGTGACCATCACATCATTGCTCGTTTTGCTTACATCTACAGCTGTGTTTTCACTTGCGACAACCAAGAACTTCCAACGACTTTTTTCCGATCGTAATCCACATCTAACACATCGATCCTCATTACATCTTGATTCCTTTTCATTCAGTAAAACGTTCAGCCATTTGATTTTGAATATCAGGCTTCCACTATCTACAGAATGGATAATCTTTATTCCGCTACCAAAAGTATGGTGTAAATAACATGTTGTGATAAAATATATACAATTTGGACAGGTACATCGTTCTACTCAGTAGTATTTGTAAAACTGCAGCGCGAAGGTGAAATGCGTAGCAAAACTTTTACAACAAAGCCATTTAATCGTGGTTAGACCATAATTGTGACCTGCAAAATTTATATAAATCAGATTTTGGAGAGAACTGGTCAAAGTAGTCCGTAAAGATTAGTCGTGAGTTATGTATTAGTGTCTCAGTGATTCCTGTATGAATATGTATCAGGACTTGATTGGAGTGATTTGTTAGTCGAACCAATACGGATTTAGGAACTGAATCGGTCCGACACCACAAAGACTGTTTTTTTCTCACCTATCCATGGTTCATTAGTCCACATTAGAACGCTATGGTCAACTCGGACAGCTAACTTTTCCTTAGAAGTAAAATAAATCGATTTTGTTTATGGTTTTTAGATATGAGCATGGTTTCTGGAGCACATTATATAGGTTTCTTTGAAAAATATTTCGATGCACACAAAAGTTGTGCTATTCTATTTTGACGTTCAACTTCACATAAAAAGCTAGCTAGTGCCTACATAGTTTCTATCCAAATCCATATAAATTTCTTAGACGGATAATAGATGTATTTTGTTTTTGCTTGTTGGATTGTCGACGTATATCCAAATTCCTGGCGACAGTATAGTGCAATTTAACTATGCAATTCAACTATGAGTTTCATTTAAGATGTTCGTTATTTTGACCTAAAAGATGAATCAGATCCCTGTACACATCTACTGATAACAAAAATTTCGTTGAATTTCACGATTAATCAGTAACAGTTACACAAAATAGAATTAGCAGGGGTTGTCTATAAAGTATCAGGTTTCATTTGACTTTTACTAGTTTGTCCTTCTGCTTCTCTTGACAACTATACTCTTTAGTGCATAGATTTTATGTAAGTCTATTTTGCGTCTCGATAAAAAGTTTCTGCATGGATCTATCTGAATCAGGCAAAATAACCCGCGTATTATCAACGGTGTCGCTGAATCATCGTAATAATTACAATATCCATATATTTGTTTGCTTTCAAGATTCTGGAATATGTCATAGCAAGCTCTACTAGATCAGGAAATATTCGCTTGCAAAACCGGTTAGTCTGATCTCGAATTCCATTTGAGTTAGTGCTTTCAAGCCTGTCTTATGCTGTCAGTTGTGGGATTAGTAATGAACCACTTGGAAAGTCACATGGTCTTCTCATAACTTTGTAAGTGTGTAATCGCCGGATCAAGATTCATTTATGAATACATGATTTTCCGCTCAAACATTCCAGATTGACACAACATTCGTTCTTTCTTGTTTCTTGTTCTTTTCTGGCTTACTCACAATATTCTTCTATCTGTCTTATTCAACTATTCAGTTTATAATTAAACGAGAATGGCTAATGTGGTTGCTAAATTTCAATCATAAAAAAATAAATAGGTGGAATTCTGCTTTCACTTCAAGCTGCTATAGCAACCAATCAAAATCTCAATCATCCCAGTCTATGACATTTAACTAATCCACAAAAGAAGAATTCGTAATGTGAATTATGGTTGGCTTATTTTTTCGCTCCACTTAACTTTCTGATTATTTCGAATTTTGAGAGCGGTATAAATTCGCGAGCCAATAGCATTGCGCGTCCAATATTCAATGCGTCGCAAACATTGTTTGAATTTGTTTACTACTTTTCATGAAACGGCAAAAATAGGAATGAAAATTTAAATTCACTCTGCTATCCATTTTGATATTTTTATCGTTAAGTATGATAAACATTTTTAATGGTCCGTCTGTGATGCATTTCCTTAGTTTGAAAGCATGAGTCTTAATTTTGGAAGAGAAACTATCCTATTGAAAATGTCTAGGCCTCATTGCTATAATACACAAAAGATGGTCATTAGGGTATCTTTCGTGATATTACTCTAAGAAAAACAATGATCAACAATGTTATCTCATGCAAGACAAAAGCTTTAAGGTATGAATGATTCAACACTTGCGAATCTCTCGAATTTAACAGATAGTGCTGCATGCGACGTCGATACCCACCCGAATCTTCGACTAGCATTCATCAGGTTTTTTTTTTGAAATTTTGATTTTGTTTACTTTGCGCTATTACTTTTTCGTCCGGCTTTCTCAGATTAGTGAGTATCACATGGTATTTCTCTCGTATATTGGGAAAATTTATAAAATGCCTAGGCCTTACAGCTTAACATCTACTTTAACTTGTATTCAATAAGATCGAATCACAGTTTTTCGTAAACCTGTCTAGCTAAATGCTTTCCAGGCAATTGTCATCATTTATATGTCTCAAGTACCTGAAAATATTTCATCCAATAATTCCAGAGTAACTTCTTTTAATCTATGGCTAAGATTATAGCTGAAGAGAAATGACAAATGGATTTCACATGAACGATCTTGCATGAAGACTTTACTTTCTCATTTTCAACCGTTTTTCCATAAAAAATCGCCAGCTACGCATTTTTTACAATCAACCATTTAAAAAACTCAACGATATGCACATTCCGTTGAAGTCCTTCCGATTTCATGTTCACTCTGAAGAACCTTAAAAACGACACAAATCAATTTTATTAAATCACATCCTGTATCCCATGCTGTACTACAAACGCTATTTTTGACTGTAAAATTATTGCATCTTTTATTTATTCACAGAGCCAAATTTTGTTGACGTTATATGTTGTAAAACGGTTCAAAACAATGTCTGAAACTCATGACTGCGATAAACTTTATGAAATGATGTTTCATTCGCATAAGATAAATCCAACCTAAGTTGGCGACGGTAGTAATAACAAGGCAACGATGATGATGATGAGTGCCATTTCTGTGTACTTTCAATATAAGGCCGAAATCCATTGTTAGTCATATGGGTTTATCTGCCTGGTTTTGCCTTCTTTCACAAACAAAGCTGCTACTGTCGCACAAAAGAATGAAGTAGACTTCAAATCAACTGATCTTAAACTTTGCTAAACAAATTTGATATAGTCTGTGAGAACGTCTGAAGCCTTTTCGAGGTTGCTAGGTCACTGGTTTACATACATATCGGTGGCATCATCCGCTTCATCAGAGCTACACGCGGCACACTAAACCCCACTTTCTTAGGAAGGATAGGAAGAATGAAGTACCGTAAATACTGATAAACCATTTCAAAGGCGGTTTTTTTCACTTTTGGCATCCCATAGTATCTTAGTTGGAGTCGTATATATCAATACTAAATATTTTATAACATGACAAATTTTTACTATTAGCTAGTCGGTGTGAGGGAACAGCTTTAAGCATAATTTTTGCCAAATCACAGATTTTACAATGGTAAAACCTCTTGGATCATATTGATTTTTCAAGATTTCCTTCAATTGCTTGCTCAGACAAAGAGAAAAAAATGAAAAGCTCATTGATGATTTCATGGAACACCGTTTGCTGACAAGCTGCAACCATAAAGTATTTAAAGTGCTAAGAGTTTAGACTACGAAAAGCTCACTTTGCGCGACCATCTTGCAAAATATAATATAAAGGTCGTTATTTGTTTGTGGCTCTTAATTGGTGCGTACCACAGCTTCCTTCCAGCAATTTTATTGAATTTTTTGTTTAGTCAAACTTCTAACAATGCTATGGACCACCGTGACGTGTGTTGTTCCATTCCAAGTGGGGAGATATCAAGTTTCGATCCACTAGATTATATTTCAAGTCAAAAATCTTCAAACTTTTTTTTATAAAGGAAGGAAAAATTCCTAGAGCAAATGGAGCAAACGATTGTAAGGCCAGTTTAATAGTTTATCCATCTCTCAACTTTTTCCAATGTTCAGTATCCATCGTAATCGATGATGCTGTTGAATGCCAATGTAGATACACCGATTCCGTCATCTTGTGGATGCCTTTGGCGTCAAGACTGTTAAGCTTGACAACGGATGATGGTCGAGCAAAAGCTCTATTCTTCTATGAACTTTGACTAAGCTATTTCCTAGCTAGTAGTGGAGTGTTAACTCGGCTATCATACGGCATGGAATGGTTATTACCAACGTTTCTTACTATTGTCGTCCATATGAGATCCTTCCAAAAGCGAACGAATTAACTGATTTGCGTATTTCAAGCATCAGTCGACTCACAGGCCTTACGAAGTCGATCCTACGTGAAGGAGAACGCGAAATGTCAATACATCTCAATAAAATAATTGCTTTTTTAAATTTTGGAATCGCAAAACCCATCAGTTGTCTTTATTTTTGAGAATTTTTAGCGGCTAGAACTCTTCCAGGTCTTTCATGACGAATCCATTCGTGGTTTATTATAAAAGCAGTATATTGCAAGTCCTACTACTATAGCAACGTTCAAATTTTCGTTGCTTATGAAATTGTTCTACACTCTTCAGCGGCATTTGGTATTGACTCAAATTCTCTGCCACTAGAGCCGAAAAACGTAATCCCTACTTTTTTCCTACGGAAACTTTTTCGTTGCTTAAATCCTGCCAGTTCCGACAAATGTCGCTTCTATTTATGACAAACAATCTAAGATATATAGTGTGATTTGAGTATAATATGAAGGAACGCTTAAACTAATCCACTTTTTTGGTTTCTAAAGAGAAAAGGGTAAGCGACTGATTTTGCAAGTTACTGTTTTTACTGCTCTTTTCAGCTTCGGAAGTGTTATATCTATCGTAGGATGTGGATGCAATCTACTACTGCTAATCGTTTTCCTGTCCAGGAGTTCCAGCAATCCATTTCAGACGTTTCTTGCCTTCCTCGATTTTATGCTCTGTTTTCTGTTCATCACTTGCTTTGGTGTGCACAAATTCTCCGTCACTTTAAGGATAGGTACATGACTCTTAGTACAATATCTTCGAATTTCGTACAATGGGTAATTCCGGAAACTTTCCAGAATGGTTATATCTTACAATGAAAACGTACGATGTGCACATGCTTATAGCAAGTCGTATGGTTCAATTGTGTATTCCCTATATTCTGATTGCCAATACAGCTTTCCGATTGGTTTCCATCACAGAACGAAGTCCTCGGCAGATACGGTGAGATTTTCTTCAGAAATCCTCAACTGAAACTAATATTATCGAGCGAAAAGCGTTGAAGCTGCCAACAGAGATCTATACACCTAAAAGAATTGAGTGGTGAGCAAAAACAAGGCCAGGCGGGAATCGAACCCGCGCTTCATCCTGTCCGGGGACGCGTGCTACTACCACTGCACAACCGAGGCATATTTGTGCCACCACTCATTTTTCAACATTTCTGTGTTGAATATCAGCCACCAACCTTTATCAGGTTTGGTCGGGTATGCGATTTCGCTTTATATGCCCATTTAAGCTGACAGCTACTGTTAGATGTATTACTCCAAAGTTCTAGTATTTCTACTGCTTTTTTTCGCAGTGTCATGATGTTACATTTATACCTAAGAGAACTGAGTGGTGAGCAAAAACACGGCCACAGGCGCGAATCGAACCCGCGTTTCATCCATACCGGGGACGACTTTCCGTATTTTTGCTCACCACTCAATTCTCATAAGTATATATGTAACATCATAACATTGTGAAAAATACTAAAATTTTAAAGATCTATACACTTCTTGTTTAGCAGCCGAAATCTACAAATTACGGTGTTGATTATCGCTACAGTAGTTATATTTCTGCGACTGCCCGGATATTTCTTTATTGAAGTGGTAGAGCTTCCCAACTGCGATTTGTTCGAGAGCCGCATCTTGCTGGGAAAGGAAGTAGATCCTCAAATAGCGAAACTGTACAGAATAAGTGACATTTTCATCCAGGTCAACAACTTTTTGATCGCTATGAACACTTTCTTTGTGGTGAAGAACATTTCTTTCTAGTTTCTTCATCTCTTCGTATCATTCGTTATTCTATGTGTACTAAACTGTATTGTCGTAAAGAAGTTGCGCACTTCCCATCGTCGAGCTAGAAGGCAGTCTGCTTGCCCAGCAATTCAACATACCGTCAGTTTGATTTTCTCTCTAATGAGGATTTTCTGAACATGAAAATATCGCACCCAATCTAGTATAAAGAGGTTATATTTTTTTCGTTTCTTTCGTGACCGAATAGCGAGGCTTATTCACTAAAACGATAGCGAAATGCGCATAAATTCAATTCCAGCTTCTCAGAGGGCCTATAGGCTTACTATTGGTGCGGCATATCGATTCAACTAGTCCAATTTTTTTCTCTTCTATTTTTTCCTGAAAAAGACCTCCCATCTAATATCTACTGTAGTTTTGTTGTAGAGCAATATCGCTTTAAAAAATCACTTTTCGTTTCACTTACCTTAAAAATATGCAGAACAAGCTAAAGGAGTGTTTGTGTAACACTGTCAAAAAGGAATAACGCATGGAAGAGATACTTATTATCATCATAGTGCGCCATATTACTCATTTAGTTGGAGAGTTTATACTAGATAAATTATTCATTATAGATAATTACAGGCAAAGCAAAGTGCCGCTGAAGAAGAGGAACGGCGTGAGTACAAACGCCTTCGTTGCGCTGTGAGGACAACCATTGTCATCATTTCGTCCTATTTAGCTTGTAACAGTGTGAATTTCGTTCTTTACTGCATAGAGATATTCAACAGCCACCTCACACAGGTCGGGAGATTTACCGCTAAACGAGAATTCAACCTGATAGAGCAGAATATTTTGTTCTCTGGCAAGTGATCTTATTGCTACGATGAAAATGAATTCGGGTGGCTATCTACCTCTTGCACTATTCTTTTCCTTAGTGTTTCGCGACGCTCATTTATCATATTGTAAGCCTTTGCCCGAAGGAACATAGATTATTTTCAGAAAATCGCCAGCAAGAAGATAAGGTTTGATATATGTGTATGTGATTATTACATATCCAGCAAAATCAGTCAATTGACGGGACAAATTATAACATTCGGTGTCAAAAAAGAGAATGAAGGGAGTACGGAATTAGATAAGAAAGAGGGTCATTTCAATTTTTGAGAAGAATCGAGATCATTGTAGAGGGGAAAGCAATCGTGGTGATTTCTACGTTGTCATTTAGCGCTTGTGTTGAGATTGTGGTAAAATTTTCCAACAGAAGACTTGTTTTCAAACTAAAATAATGGAGCTATTGTGTGATTTTGCACTCAAATGTATTTACTCATCTAGTTTCCTCTTTCAAAATAAAAGAATTTCATGTTTCAGGATGAGCATGGAAATTTTAACGTCTTCTACGTGTTGGTCAGCGACCTGGGAACAAATCTGTTTGTGTTGTCGTCAACAATACGTATTTTTGTCTACTATAAGTATAATCCGGCGATTCGAGTTCAGATACAGGGTGTAACTGCTCTCAACTGTTTTTGGGGCGACAAGAAAAATTACGACAAGAAAAATGAGCCACTCATGCCTGTTACACTATGACTGTAGTATGTTTTACACTCTGGTCTTCAAAAATAAAGTTTTACGGAATTACTTTTCCTCAACTCAAACTTAGTATGCTTTTCATGCATACTTCTTGTTGCATGGTCAAATTCTTAAAGTGCATTTGTTTTGACAACATTATTTTAAACCCTCAAAAATAAATGTAATCATTAGAACTAGAAAATAGCACTTTAAATTAGAGACGACGTGAAAGTCAATCTCATCGCTTCCTGAGGAATAAATGTTTCTTATTTTTAAGTCTTATGAAGAACGACAACATGGCAGCATCCGCAAAAACTATTAGTACAATGTCAAGAAAAGGGAGCTGTTGATAGCCTTTATACTGATGATTATAAAATTAAAGACAATTGCTCATTTTCTAGAAATTGTCCTGAGAGCATCTATTCTGTTGCGTTTTTTCTAAAAAAAATTTGAATACATAAGTGGAATCTTATCTCTCACAAAGTACATTCATTATTGTTTTACTTCACGTCGAAAATAAAAAAAAAACCATCACAGTATGTCGGAATATGAACGGCGGTAATGGTGTGATAAAGTTGTCGTTAAAACCTTTCATTGATGTCATAATGCCTGGCAGCCATCCATTCGTTATCGATGAACTTTGTCCTGAACAAAATCCATTATTACGGCGATGTAATACATCACACAGGTAACGCAACAGTGACATCAAAGTAAGAAAAAGTTCTCACAGGTAGTTTCTGATTCCGTCGGGTAGTATAGTGACGACGTTTTTTTCGGCCGGAAGTCCCCTAGCGATCTGTAGAGCAGCGTGTACGTTTGAGCCTGAAGAGCCGCCGCAAAGAAGTCCTTCTTTGCTGATCAGATCACGAGCTGTTTCGAATGATTCCGAAAATAATGCATGCTTACTATTCGAATATCTATGGCAACAATACTGATACTATATAGAAAAAATAAATACTTATGGATCAATTTGTTTAAAAAATTACGAAAGTTTTTGATATACCCAATAATGTAGAATGGCGTGCAAAAACCTTTGCGTCAGCTTGGATTCGAACCCCGATTTCACCCTTTTCGGGAGCGCGTGCTCAACCGTTGCACTACCGACGCCCGTTTTGACACCACTCTTTCTACGCTACAACGCGTTATCTTTCAACAGCCATCCGCCAACGGTTCGGCGTGGGCAGTTACTAACTTGACACTTTTCGTAAATATTAAAAAATGTTTAGTGATCGCCGAAGAGTTCAAAAAAGTCCCAGCCGAAATGCCCCATAGTGGGCTTCCACAAGTGACGACAAATTTTCAATCGACGGAGAGTTTGAGAAGTTGATAACTTCATAGATTAATACTGGATACTTCACCTTAATTTTACAGACATATACATATTCTTTAAAGGACATGCTTTCAGTAATGACCACATGTGGCGCAGTGGTTTGAGGTGTTCTACGTCGCAATTAGGTCAATGGCTCGATCTCGCGCTCATCGCTCCTCAAGCTATAGATCCTTGCGGGGTCGATAAATTGGTACCAAACTTGTCTGGTGGTCAAACAGAACTAATTAGATAGGGCAGTAGGTCACCTTAACTCATTGTAAAGGCCAGATATGCATTCATTCACCTCAAACGAAGCGAAAAATTGAAGACGAATGCAAGGCGCATTATTCAAGGATACATCAACGCCGCGAGCTTTATCTCTGAGAGCTATCTTAGGCTTTCAATTCGACAAAGGTAAAATTCTGAATTCCAAAGCACAAGGGACGAAATTAAAGGCTCTTAAGTTTTTCAATAGAGAAGCAACAGCTGGAAACATAAACGACACGCTGGGAAACAACATCGTGCTATGCTAAACGAAATGCAGCCCGTTTGGTCAATTTGATAATCGAAAAGAAACGTATCTTGACCTAAATGAGAAAGTCGAAATTCACCTCTGTGGAATATGATAAATTCAATTTCTAATTAAAGATCTGCTGACTCTAGGATTTTCTATTTAAAATAGATAGACTTTGAATTAACTGAGATACGCTCTACGTGTTTATATATGTGAAGCTCTAAAAAATCTTATATATATATATATATATATATATATATATATATATATATATATATATGTTTATTTATTATATATCCAACTGCTTATTCCACTTCATGTCATGGTAAAAATTTCTGCGCTCTCTATTTGTTGAATGATCAAAATTTGTCACAACTCACTTGATCAGTGGACTTCAGCCATTTATCGACTACGGATCTGTCTAGTGTTCCTGGCACGAAATCATATCCCACGCCCTCCACTTCGTAAAAACCTGCTTCGTTCTCGTTTGGATCAGCAAGCACCGAACCCTCTGGATCCACACCAACAATCTGATAACACAAACAACTTTTAATTAGGTCTTAAACATTACGAGGCAATATCGAAGTTACGTACCACACAATGCGGGACTTTTTCTTTGATTTTTTTTGCAATTCCAGTAATGCTGCCACCTGTTCCAGCTGCCACAACCTATTATACAATTTGATGAGTTCAACTAAGTGGTGGATATAATTCCATCCGCAGAAAATAGGCTAGAATTCACGAAAGAAATAGCTACGGAATGTTCGTCTAATTCAATTGTGATGAACAGGTGATAATTAAGTGCCAGCTAAGTCAATTCATGCTAATTTGGAATTCGGGTATTGCGGCTCTAATGCGGTAATGCTATTTACAACAAACCATATAGTCAACATTCCCGTCGAGTGCATCAATGATTTCTTCAGCCGTCTGTTCATAGTGGGCCAGAGGATTACCAATATTGCGATACTGTAATGTGTAGGTTATAGGTTTAACGTATTTCTAGAGAAGCATTAGTGTTGCAGAACGCGATAGCAACCTGGTCGAGCATAATACCACCAGGAATTTCGTTTCGAAGACGTAGTGCCACTCCGATATGGGAATAGGCGGAGTCAAAAGCTGCTTCGTTAGGTGTTCTGACAATCACTGAACCAAGTGCTTCCATCGTGAGCGCCTTCTCTTTTGACATCTTCACAGGCATCACAATAATGCATCTGAATAGCAACATACAGAAAATTTAAGCGGATGTTTGGAAGGTTAAAGTCGCGCAAACAATCATTAACTCACTTATATCCCTTCACCGCTGCTGCTAATGAAAGTCCGATTCCCGTGTTTCCAGAAGTGGGTTCTATTAGCGTCATTCCTGGCTTCAAGAGTCCTTCCGCCTCCGCGAGTTCTACCATGCGAAGTGCTATTCTATCTTTTGTCGAGCCACCAGCATTGAAGTACTCACATTTGACATCTAAAACAGTTTCTTCGATAACTTCTCTCCGAAATCATCAGCAAAGAGAAAAAACGATTGCCCATAACTACTCCAGAGGCCGATTTCCAATCAAAATACTGCCGACAATGTAAATCAGATACAAAACATGTACCCATGGAAATTATTTACGTTTTGTAACTCTGATAATCACACATGAGATCTTGGTAACATACTATCGAATGCAGACCCTTCACTTGTAAAACTTTCCTAACAATGTTAATTATGTTTCCTCATTACACAACAATGAAATTCTTTTCTTTCGAACAAATCCTATCTCTATATAAATCTCAAGTGCTTGCAGCTACCAAACTTACGCTAAGAGACTTCAAGATATTTTTAACTACAATATTTTTTACCTTTTTGGAAGCTGATAATTTAGCTTTTTTGGAAAATCCTAGGTGCAAATATCTCTCAGACAAAGACGGTATTAAAGAATTATATTTTTTGGATAATTTTCACTGTCTTTTCTCTTTTCGTATACATACTCAGAGATGCAATTTACTATTTATAAAAGCTTCTCAGTAAACTTCAGTTTGGACCAATTCTAGCATGAAAGTAATCCAACTGAAGTTAATACAATTACACCGACCAAGTTGTCAACATGCAAAAAACTGAAATCATCAAAGATTCACAACAGTTTGTTGGGAAATCTTCATGGTCACAAGTTTATTAATGTCAGTATGAATTTGAAAGTCTAATATTAAGAGGCTATGACAAAATCGATCCTGAATACCATTAATTTGTCGCTATCAGCGGATTAAAATCACATGAATATAGTCACATTAATTGACTATTGAAGAATATTAAGATTTATCAGATCAAGAAGCTGATCTGAACGCACGGTGATGATTAAAAAGTTCTTAAAATGCTGGTTCCATTTATGGGTTTCACATAAGTTACACGAAGTATTGGCTAGAATATATTTCCCTTGGAACGAGAATTGACTGCGTAGACCTGCTGTGTGCGCATCTGTGAAACATTCATGTTTATTTTCACTGTTGATGTTAGAACTTCATTTCTATAAATGAGAGTGCAAGAAATGACTTTAAAATTATTATCTACGTCTCAATATGTAATTTACGAACGACAATTGTGAATTTCTCACCTTCGTCGCTGAATGTCAAATTGTTTTCGCATTTATCAGATTTCATACTTGAGATAGCTCTTACCTGATAAAATTGTGTCGGCTTCAAATAAAACGGAAATATAAAAACAACACTGAATTCGAAAGTCACAGCGGACGTCACCTATTTAGTAGCACCATGCCCGTCAAGCTCGCCTAAAGTATCAAGGAAGGGACGCTATCGCGCACGATTCCACCACGTGTCGCTGGCTTTTGATAATCCTATTGCAGGCTTGAGCCATGTTTCCTAGGTTCAGACCGTATATTATCTCTGTTATTCTGGCATGTAAAAGGGATCTTCTAAGGGGTCGTGAACTAGTCCCATACCGCATGCCTACATGCGCTGACCTGAGCCATAATGAGAACAACTCCCTACAGAGTACACAATCAACCTAAATGCTCGTAAAACTCTTCCTTTATTTTGTTGAAGCTGGTGCCACACATCTTTGAATACCCTTAAACAGGAGATTGGCGCCAGATGTAAGCAGATCGACCACATCGTCCGAAAAAGTCAGCGTCATCACTCACTCTTATGGTAAAAAGAGGTGAGCGAAATTCTCCGTCTTCTCCGTGGCATCTAGGATGGGCGGATATATTGCCGAATGACACATTTTATGTATGATCCAAATAACGTGCCATTTAATCCTATCTCTTGTACATATGAAAATTTCCTTTTGCTCGATTCACTTCGCCAACTTCTAGGACATCAAATTGGAACCCATCTGTCCAGCCGTCACAAATTTTTCGAAGAAGTATCTGTTGTTTGTCTTAATACTAGATTAGAACGATGAATTAATATGTTGACTATGATTTCTCAATAATACTGTTTCAAGCCGAAATTCTGGCTTACCGATAACCGACGACATTTTCTCGATTCTTAGACAGATTCGGGAGTTCAATAGCTCAAAGGTTTATACAAGATTTAGCTCCATTTCACATAGAAAATGTTTCTACAATGTCCATTCAAATTTGAATTGCTCAAGATCACGGTTTTCAAAAAAATGGCAGTGGAATTTGAATTTCAGAACTTTCATAACATCAACGGCGATCACAGCATGAATCATACGATAGCTAAGGCCATTGTATCCTCCTGGACGTAATTGCGCTTGTTCATTTATCTTAGTGCTTCAAAATGAGTCTTGAAACGAAAACATAAAAAAAAATATGTGTAATGCTCTTTATTCTGTAAGCTAATCGTAAATACTTGTGGATTCAGTGATTTTCACTAAATACATTAAAATACTCTGTGAGCTGAGATATTTTGATCCGAAGCTGAAAGCGGGTATGATTCTTGCATCGTATGACACTTATGGAGATCATATGGTCGCGTAAGTGTCAAGTCATATCCCGTTTGCATTACAAGATAATATAAAAGTCATGGATACGATAAATACATTTCTTTGGCCTTTTTCAAACGATGAAAATCATTTTGACTCTCGACTTTTCAAAGTTCTCTTGTCACTGAACAAACGCTTTATCTACTATTCTAATATAGCCATTATTCCAAAGTTCAGAATTAAGGCAATCTCAACAATTGCTTGTTCTGTGGAAAGGCCTTCGTGATACGCCGCAGCAGCGCAGATAAAAGTATGTTTCACACTCGGTTTGCTTCCTTTGCTTGGTTAGAATTTCTGGATCGCCTTTCATTAGACTGTAATAATACTCATTCGATAGTACAGATCTTGACCATTCCGAAGTTAAATTATTCTTAAAAAGGTGCTTATAGTGCCTCTTACGAGTGAAAATAAAATAAAGTTTCACATTCGGAGTTTCTATGCATATAAGAGTTTAATATGCACAAAAGTCTGTGAGCATGTAGAGACAATCATATTTTATCAAAGCAATTCAAAGAACCTAAATCTTTAGGCAACGAAAATCGCGCACCGTGCGCGATATCGACTGTGCTGCCATCCGCAAAGGATTGAAGTTACTTTATTGAAGCCCTTGAATTTTTGAATACTCTTTCATTTTATGAGCGAGAAATTCGAATGATGCTCTCATATGTTCAGCTAGCAGCACCTGCACTGATTACTGAATACTAAATTAAGATCGGTTTTTAGGCGCTGTGATTGGTTAAAGCTAAATGGGTTGAATGAAGGGCATTACTGCACGTCTATTTTATTGGTACGATGAATATATAATGAAAAAGCGCTTACACATGTTGCATTTGATTAAATGTTCTGCTGGGATCTTCTGAAGTTTAACCAGAGGAGTGTTGTTAATAGCTTCCAATATATTTCCCATTACAGCTGGGCGAGCTGGCCTAGAAAGTTCGCACTTTAGGACGATATCACGAGATGTACGCAAAAAAAAAGACCAGTGAATTCGTCAATAAAAGTACTGTGTGTAAACCTGTATGGTTTGAACTTCTGCGAACAAATGGTCCACTTCTTCGTACTCTTGTCCTGCTTCCACTCTTCAGACAATGTAGTGGGATCATATACTAATACTTCAGGGTCAAATTGTCTGGAACGAAAGTAGTAGAAATGAACTACACAATGAAAGTGGTAAAGAAGAAGTCAATTACTCTTTTGGCGTTAATGTCTTCTTATCGAGACTATGGAGTACTTTGTGGTTGTACAACCATTCGTCATCAATAAATTGACTCCTAGAAATTGGCAATAATATTGCTGACAGATGTATGCGTCGATTTTTTAAAAATTAACAAGAATAGCTCACATGTAGTTTCTGATACCATCAGCAGCAATGACAACCACGTTGCCTTCCTCAGTTAACCAATTCACCGAGCTAAATTTTCATCAGAATAAATAAAGTTTCGATTATTCCATTTTTCAATTGAAAATTATTATCTCAAAGCTGCTTACATTGTCAAACAGAATTGGTTCTCTCAGTTTGATGCCTGGTTTGCAAACAACAACACAGCTTACGCGCGATCAACACTATGCAAATTTAGCCTATTGGTCAGCACAAGGGGCAATCAATACTGTATGTATGCTTTTTAAACCCTACCGTACTGCCCAATCACATCGTCGCGTTGCTATCAGTATTTATTCTGTGATCAGTAATCAGTGAAAATTAAGCAGACCAATTTTCCGCACTCGTTATTATATTCTTCATTTCAAACGATGGAAAAATGATTCAAAAAGATTTTAAGAGGCTAGAAAATAGTTTTGAAGGCAACAGTTACAATACGAACCGACACTGTAGTACCCCTACATTACGCTAGGTTTTGACATCTCTTACTTCCAATTATCTAGGGAAACATTCGAAATACAAAATAATACTTCATAGAAGGAATATATGTTAAGTTATGATGTAACCATCATTTATGCAATGAATATGGGAATTAAAGTAGAAGGAAGCAAGCAAACTTTGAGTGCGGCCACAATCGCAGCGCCGGACGACGGCCCAACCATTAATCCTTCTTCTTTGATCAAACGACGTGTCATCAGGAACGCTTCCTGAATTAGCGAACTATGCATAAACTGCTTCTCGCTGAATATTTGAAGCAAAAAGAAACACAGAACAGACTAACTTTTGAGCAAACAGCTTCGATTCCGGTACCACACGAAAGTTCTACGTCAGGAAGAAGATCTCGAGAGCTCAGTTCGGGGATATGGGGAAAACGTGAAGTTTTGCTACACACCCCGTACACCTGAAAAGCCGCTGTTATCCAATGAAGTACATAAGAAGACGGTCTTCAATTTTGCTGACGAACCTTAGTCTTGGGCTGATGTTTCTGAATATATTTAGCAATGCCTATGAAAGCTGCGCCCGTCCTTATAGGAACCACGATCAGATCCACCTAGAGGAGTGAGACTCGTTTTCTTATTAAAACAATGTCTATAGAATGAGAATAACAAAACCTACTTTTCCATTGAGTGCAGAAATGATTTCGGCTGCTGTAGTTTCATAGTGTGCAAGAGGATTAGCTCCGGAAACTGTCTATACGAAGAAATTTTGTATTAGTAATATAGATTAAGAATCTAGAACTACCTCGTCGAGAAAGTAGGAGTTCTTAATACTTTCAGAAAGAGTTTTGGCGTATGCAAAGTACGTGCTCGGAATGTCGTTTATGTTGTCGCTAACGCGAACCACCTATGAAAGGAGAGCTGGTCGAACAATTTGTTTGAACTACGATGATTGAAAGTTTAAGGGAGATGGCTGGAAGCAGATCAAATTCTTTCTGAGAAGAAGTGCAAACCTGTGCGTTGAGCGCCTTAAGGATGTTACAGATACTTTCTGCTGTACGATCAGGAGCAATGATAACACATCTGATAACAAAGAATGTATTATTTCACAAATGAAAGTCAAAACTGTCAGGATAATGAGGGATGCAAGTTATAGCTATGATCAAAAATTGCACCAAATCAAATCCAGGCAAAACTAAGGGCCGTTATCTTGTATTCGCCTATTTCAGAGGAAGTTTAGAGGGGAACATGTTTTCAAACGCCCTATGACGACGGCGAGAGTGCTGATGAGCAATGATGAACATATCTCCCAGCTTTTTGGGCTCTGGAAAACTACAGTCGCTTTTTGCATAATGTTGAATGGAAGAATTATATCTTTGACCTTTTATGTCAAGCAATTCGCACTAATTTACTGCTACAACCAATGATAGATGGCTAACACAATCATTACTGTTGGTGGGGCCACACTCTGAATTGAGACAATCACGACAAATTCTCTATGCAAACCACACATTTTCCGATGGTCAATTTTGGTCCACACAATAATCTAATGCAGTGTTTGTAATCAATGGTAGCTTGACTCAACCAGTTGAATCCACGGAGACTACTTTAATCTTCTTGGTAACGAAATTTGTAACATAATAATGTGACAAATTCTTAAGAAGACAGCTCTTCCTCGGTCAATTATGATTTCACATCTGCACTTGACATGCTATCGATTAATTACGTAATGTCTAGTTAAAAATATCTGCGCGTAAAAAAACTATTCTATGAAAGTGAGGTTTCTTGGCCTCACCTCTCACCTAAACAATTCTATTGCCACGATTATGAGTTTTCTTTACACATCAATATTTAGTGTATTTCGGAACCTTTTGGTACTTTATTATACTTCTTCACAGTGTTTCTTTTTTCACTGTGCGGCCCAGTACTTGTAGCATTCAATCGTATTTCGTCTTCTACCTGATCATCGTAGAATACTGGTTGAGCGGGTATCCTTGCAATCTCGAGAACAGCCTGGTTATGGCGCTCCATATGGCGTTCTTTAGCTCAAATTTCTGGCTACTGCTTTACGTCCTCCTTTCTTCGTAAAACCCCTTTATAACGCTGTAGCACATGAAATAAGTTGGAAGCATAGAAAGTATATGAAAATCCTGCAGTATTAGAGTCAAACGTTTTATGTAGAGTTTCTTTCGAAACGAACAAAAAATTTCTCATTGAATCACAAAATCGCATTCCGCATGTAAGCAGCACCAACACATTTGATCGCTCGATCGCGGATCGCCATATCCAATCCACAGCTAGCAGTAGTAAAACTCGATGTTATTTTCCCTGCTACACTCCAGTGAAATGGTCTTTCCAGAAAACAAGCATAGTGTTGGAATCCATGAAATTTGAGCTATATGAACGGCCGCTTATAATTTGAAGAAGGAACTCTCCTGCAAGAATTATGCGTTTGTGAAACACATATGTTTTCCCTCTGATGCATCTTCAGAAAGGCGTTTTTCAAAAAAAGATCGTTTAACGCAGTAGCCAAAAAGTTGAGCTTTTGAATGATTACTAAAATCTAACCAGAAGTCTTTGTCTGTCAAAGAAGTCTTTTTATTTATCCAAGGACTACTAAAAAGAACTGGCAGATAATGTACATGCACAGATACATATGCACACAAAATATATATATATATATTATATATATTATATCATATATATATGTACATATATTCATGTATACATATATGTATATAATACAAGTTCTGTCAATTTCTTTCATTATTTCAGCAGCAAAAACTCTGCATAAACAAATGATTTATGAAAATGGAGGAATGATTATGTTTATTAGAACAACTGTTTTAACAATAAACAAAAACTTTGTAGCAAATTCTCTAAATTGCCTCCTTCGGCCTCTATCTATTTACAAAGTATCATGCGAAAATTTTCAATAATGCTCGTACACTTTTCCACAGAAATCTCGTCTCAAGCGCGTGTCAAAGCCTTCTGAAGCGCATCTGCGCTAATATAGCGAACAATCGAAGAATTTTTCCTATAGTATGGACCACACGGAGTAGCCCAGTGAGTGAAGAGCACACGAGTTTGACGGAGGGGGGGGGGGTGGGACAAATGCTCAGGAACACAGTCCTGCTGAAGCGCAAATCCGTGGGCACCAAAGTGTTGAGTACTCAAAGGCTCCAGTGCGTCTCGCGAAACTTGCCGTCGATAGCTAACAGCGTTGATTTTGAGGTTTCTGTGGTTGAAGACCAATGGCATCTTCTTGGTGGCAACAACATCGGCCCAGATCATCACTGAGGCAGGAATATGACTGCGGCCCATGGTTTTTGTTACTGCGTACTTCTGCTGACCCTTTTTGAGAAGTCGATGTCGATTCTGGCGATTGTGGAGTTGTTCGACGATGAGTGTCTTCTCATCCGTAAAAAGCACTTTCGGCAAACGAACAACAGCTATAAAACAAATCATTTACCAAACCTCTGGAGTTCGTTCTTCTTTCATCTTTGTGTCCAGAAAGTGAAAACGAGCAATCTTGTAACAGTACAATTTCAACTTATATTTGACAACGTTTTATATTTGACACTTCACTCGCTGATTCCGAGCTTCCGGAGCTATTTCGCGCATCGAAACGCTCCTGATATAGTTGAACTTAGCAACGAATTATCTGAATGGTTTTCGGAGTGGACGCGTTGGTTGGACGACATTTTCGAGGGCCATCATCAATCTCACCAGTCCGTCTGAAACTTCCACGGCTCTGCTGTAGACACTTCCTGGTTCAGAACCAGTCAATTTTAACTGTCTCGGCCGTATACTTTGTGCAATTCAACTACTGCGATACATTCATTTTTACGATCCGGAACTTTAGCCCAACTGAAAATGGACAAATAAGTAAAACAGTTTATAGACCAGAATTGAACAAAGAATTCAACATAATTATCAGAATTAGCAAAGAAATTATATCAGTGCTAAAACTAACAAGATACAAATTTAACAGAACTTTCTGCACACGCTGTATATACAAGGCGCGCAAAAAGTTGTGATATTTTGTATTTTGCTAATTTTGGCAGTGATGTGATAGTTTTTACTTATGCTGATAATTTTATTGAATTCTTTATTCAAATTTGGCTTAGAACCTATATTGTTTATTTGCCTATCTTCAAGTGTGCTCAGGTTAAAGATCGTAAAACTGAAGGTGTCGCAGTAGTTCAGTTGCACAAAACGGCAATGAGAACGGTTGACATTGCTGAAATCGATTGGTTTGAAATCAGAAAATGTCTACAGAGCCGTGAAATGTTTCAAAGAAACTGGAGGGACCGCCTCTATCCTTGAAAAGGTTGTCCAACCACCTTGTCTACTCCGAAATATGAACGATATAATCTGACATTGTATTTTCAGCCTTTGATGAGGATTGCTATGAGCACTTATGCAGGGCAAGACAAAAAACATCATGGTGTTTGTTTTACCAGACGTTGAGTGTAAAAAGTTCGCCGTCGACTCCTCTATATAAGGGGTAGATCCCCGAAGAACTGATTGAACGAAAAGGCACAGTGCAACTGACGAAGCTAGAAGACCGAAACACGTGTCTTGCACTGTATAAGTACGCATAACAGACCTCATGAAAGGCCTAAAATACACTGTCAGATTCAGAAGAATCTTCGTCAAATACAAACAAAATTCATAGCGTTCGATGCATAAAATGGCTCACGAAGCTCAGGATCGGCGAGTGCAGCTTCCCAAACATTGCCGAAATAAGCTGAAGCTGCGCATTCAATAAGATCACTCCGCCTTGCCAAAGATACTTTTACGGTGTGAGAAGATATTCACGGTTGAACCACTCCACAATCACCACAATTAACGTCAACTTCTCAAGAAGAATTAGCAGAAGTTCACGGTAGGAGAAACCATGGACCGCTCTCATTTCCGACCTCTATAGTAGTCTGGACTAGCGTTTGCGCCACAATGAAGACGCTGTTGGTCTTCATCAATTAAAATATCAAAATCACCGCTGCCAGCTATCAGCAGCAAATTTCACGGAGCGTATCGGAGCCTAAAGGTACCTAACACTTTAGCGCCAACGGATTCACGCTTCAGCAGAGCTGAGATTCTGCGCATTCGCCCGCTCAACGATTGCCATCTGTCAAGAGTTGTTTCCAGGCTCTTCAAGCAAAGACATTTAGCCCTCAAACTGGCGGGATGTCAAGCCAATAAAGTACTTCGTGTGGTCCACACTGGAGGATAAAGTCTCGGCTACTCACTACACTACTGCAGACGCTCTTAAAACGGCTTTGACACGCGCCTGGGACGAAATTACGGTAGAAACGTGGCGAGCATCGTTGGAAATTATTGCAGGTAACTTCGTAAACGTACAGAGGCCGAAGGAAGCAATTTTGTAAATTTGTTAGAAGCTTTTCTGCTTGTTGTTACAGTCATTAATTTAATAAACGTAATCGTTGCTTCAGTTGAATAAATTTATTTGTTTAGCAGAATTTTTTTTCAAAAGCTATTTGTGCATCACAGTATATATGCGTGCAAACGAAACCGTGGAGCAACTACATGATATGGGAAACGCAGGAATACTTTCGATCCGAGAGGAAAACCGATCTATTCAACGGAAATCACGTCTCACGCACTTTCCGCTGCTCTTAAAGAGATCGCGCGTGCGGAGACTTCTGGCGTAACCGCTTCTTTACTATGAATTCCGTTCAGTAGATCTGTGTTTCTCTGCGGCTCAAAATGATTTCAGCGCTTCCCTTATCACGTGCATAATTCATGACCTCCTCTCAATCCTTGTATGCTTTTGGTGTATGAATAACTCAAAGTGCGAAGGAAAAAGAGCTGAGCATATGTTTCATAGTTACAACGGAAACTTTCAAGTGCTACTACTAGAAGTAAACTAAAAAATCTTAAAACCCAAAGCCTGCTTTGAAGTAATTATGCAATAGTAGCAGTAGTAATAAGAGAAAAACATCGATTGAAAAACCGAACCTTATACATAAAGGGTGATATTTGCATATAGACATTTGAAGAGAGAGGAAAACTGAGGATACTTACTAAAACTCTGCCAACTGCAAGATCAAGATGATTGTATTGCGGCAACCTGACGGAGCAGTTACAGATTCCATAAAGTTATAGAAAGAAATCATTCATGATTACCACTCAGATCTCTTTGATAGTCACGTCCTTGTACAGTCATATGAAATAAAAGATGGATTTGTTGACTCACTGGGTCTTCTTTACAAAATTTAACCTGCTATTCCGTTGGTCTCGATCTCACCGAATTTGTTCAGTGATACTCTCCAAAATGTCATGTGAACGTTTGATTAGGACATGGGAGCAAAAATGGATGGTCAACAATTACACCATCATCACTTTGCTGATGACATCGCTCTTATGAGACCAAACATCAGTCATGCGAAACGAATGTTGGCTAATTTCGACAGCGCGTTCAAAGAGACGATGCTTATGAAAAACGAAATGGTTTTGAATACCGAATTCGCTCTCAGTAAATGAATATCTCCGAATGCTGCAGTTACACCTGCCTAAGCAGAGGAGTCAACAGGATGAAGAATCGGCACCAAAATTGAACAAGAGTAATCGAACGGCTTGGAGAGTGTCGCACAGCATTGGGCTTGCTGTGAGAAGAACACAGTGCATTCATTCCATCCCCAACTTTCAACTCATGCACTATTTCTGTCTTAACATGTGGATTAGAAACCTGGTCGCTACGTAAGCAGAATGAAAGGTCACTTGGCGTTATTGAACGCGCAGTCGAAAAGTCGATGCTAGGACTATTTCGTATCTGACAGATGAGAAAAAGGATCCGAAAATCTGACTTACGCCAACGACCGGAAATTAAGAATGCCGTTTTAACAAGTCAGACTATTGAAGATAAGGTGAGCCGGAGACGTAATGCATTCCAAAAACGACCGATGGACAACAAGCGTTATCAACTGGATTTCTTGGGATGTCAAACGTACAAGAGAATGACACCTACCTGATGGTCCTTTTTGTACATGAAAAGCCTGGAAGAAAGATATGACTCTTAACGATTTTATATAGTTAGGAACTCCCACTAGGCTGCTCTTTCACGCGAAAAAAAAGTGGAATTTCAGTGCTGCCGGCTCCATTCACTCGACAGTTAACGGGAACACGGGTGACAAGTGATATATATATTTATTTATTTATTTACTTATTTATTTATTTATATATATAATATACACATGACGTACACGGAGTGCTTTGTAAAATAATACGCGAAGACCATGTCTGGTTGAGCTAGTAGAATTTCTATGGCATTTAGGGGAAAGTTAGGTTTTCAGAGAAGCTTCATTTTCCGCTATGGTTTATTCTTGCATCAAAAGGTCTTTTTCTGAACTTTTCAATACCGGCTTTTTACAACCAATGGATAACTTATCGAGCGTGGTTGTGATACCTAAACTGGCCAAAAGCTGTCCTTTCAATCATTTGCCACTTGATTATTCACGTGAAACTTCGCTACCAGAAGCACAAAATGAGCAAATTGGACATTATAGGGTTCGAAACAATTAACTACTAAGAAGACATATTTTCATGTGCGACGATTAGCATAGCCATATCTTAAGCTATCGATTAATTAAAAGTACTCCAGGAAACACTTTTGTTCATTCACCAAAATAAACCACCGGAAAATTGAGTCACTTCGTCATCAATGTGCTAGAATGGAAAAGAAAAAAGTTTTCAATAATAGGCCATTTTCTCACCCGTCAACATCGTAGTGAGTTTTTTCGATAATGTCGTTCAGAATTCACACTAGATACCTCATTCACAACTACTTTAATGATTTTCCGTTTTCAAGTGATACTTCATTATGTTACGACGAAAGCGCAGTCTTCGTAGATTGAGCAACTAGTGATCTTCATGTCATTCATTGTTATGATTGTTAATTTCCCTCAAAGATACTTGTCTTACTTGTATCCCTTAACAGCGCAAACTAGGGCAATGCCGATTGCAATATTACCAGAGGCCGGTGCCACCACAGTGTTTTCTTTCGTCAAACCATGCTGCTCTGCCACCTGATAGATATTTCTATGAATATGACAGTGTAACATGATGTACCATCAAAAAACGTGTGTTGACAGCACCTCAATCATACGAATTGCAGCACGATCTTCCAACGATCCACCGACATTGAAAAACTCCAGCTTCACATCTGTCAATAGGGCGATTATTATTTTCTGACACATATCAATCAATTTCGGCTGCTTTGAATTTTTTTGCAGTACCTACACATTGAAAATGTACACAGTGTTATCTTATCAACTCTATTATCTTTCATTACCTCAGTATTTCCAAAAAGAAGGACAAATGTGTACAAAGGACAACATAGACTGCACTCACAGATATTGCATTTCAAGTTCCTTTCACGAGGTATTTTATTGAGTTTACTGAGAGGCGTGTTACCATTAGCCTCGAGAATATTGTTCAACACTTTGCTCCGAGGTCTGTAAATGAATTTTGTAAGCGTGTTACAACCAAAATGAGTATTCATGGTGTGAAACGAACTTTGCCTTCACTGACTCAATCCGGTGTCCTCTCTCCAATACGAAGCATCCATCTTCTTTCTGATCCCACACGAAGCTGCTTACCATTGATTAACTAAATGATAAGAACCCAAAATGCACCGAGAACAATTATCAAGAGCTTTTCGACGTAAGAGAACAGAATTTGCTCTAAAAAGAGTTATTCTTCACTGATAGATAGAATGTCCAATCGTAATAAATAGGGAAATCAAAGCGAAATATGCAAAAGAACCGTTCAAGAGAACACTAATAACGACGTCAAACATACATGACACGCCATCGTACTGAAAGTCTTTGAGTCTTCTTCGACATTTAACTCTGTGTTATAGCATTTTTCTTTCGAAACCGGATTTAAATTCTCAAGCGTTACACAGAGTTTTGTTAGTCGGCATTTCACAACAAAGTCGCATAGTGGCATGTTAAGTGGTGCACAGTTCAGTGCTCGGAGAAAATAAAAAGCTATCCACGGACGATTAACTTAACAACCATCCCGTGTAGAAGAAAAAACGATGGGTGAGACGAGTTTATTCGAGCGATTCTACACTGAAGAATAATAGTACCTGAACAACAGCGAAGGCCTACAACGCTAGGACGAACGACTGTGAACTACCAACGCGATTTAACAGCTCCAAGGAAGACGAAAACATCCGAGCGTTATCCGAATGGGTTTTTTAAAGTTAGCTTCACGTTAGCTTGATCACCAAAGCAGATAGTGTTGATCAAATGGTTGTATTACGTATGCTACTGTGGTTCTCCCTCGATCACTAGTATTTACTCTGAACTTCCAGTCAGCCGAGATTTACACAAAAGTATTGCTTTTAGAACTATAGGGAAGGGATAACGAATAGAAGGAGAACTGCGATAGAGCTTCGGAAATGGAAAGGAAAATAGCGTTTTACATAGTAGCACGATTTTTTGTCAATAACGTACTTGCTTCAGAATGAAAGAAAGTAGAATTTAATTGAATGGACTGTGAGAGAATACGATGGATGATGGCTTTACACTCTAACGATCGCATTTATCAACCATATGTCATTGACACTATCACAGGTCAGGCAAGAGTGGCACAAAGAGTAACTCTCGTCGATCGGTTCGCCACGTGATGGCTCGCTTACGCCCACCCAGAGTACGCCATGTAGCGTTTTGTCAAAATTATGGATTATAACGAACGCACATGCAGAAAACAGAAAATACTGCTATGGACGAGAAAAGTATGGGAGGACTAGGAAAACGAGGTGCAATAAGAGCGGTATGAACCAGCAGCTCATGGGGCAACGGTTGGAGGTTAGGACAAGATTTTACAAGAAAAGGCATTGATTATTTTGAAATGGGTCATCTGAGATGTGATAAGATAAGATGTAAACGTGCACTAAGAATCAACTTTTTAAGATTGTGTGGTCATTAAGATGAGACATCTGTCATATAGGTGCTTGAAGACTACTTGATTATACTTGATTATTCAATAATCAGCTATTCAATTAGTTACGAAAGAATCCTCTTAGAGAAATTCCTTTTGGGTTTCCCATGTGCATTATTATACGGACGAACCGAATGACTTAATCAAAGATTATCAAACAATACATATGAAATTATGAGTGAGATACTGAAAATAAGGGATTTTCTATTGAAATAGCATTCGGGTACATCGTCATAATCTAAATATTGTTATGCGAAAAAGTCGTTCAAATCAGCTAAAAAAGAGCTACGGATGTGAGAGGAGAGAAATTTTGGAATGGAATTTACTGGATCAGTATGAGCATTGAATGTAGAGAGGAATGCTTCGAGCAGTTTCGTATTGTAATGTATCATCAGAAGACGTCGGAAGTTGAACGGGATCTTTGTTCTCTTCAAAAACCAAGAACAATGCGTCGACTGGATCCGGCTTTTGACAGGTTGTCACGGCAGAGATTGGTATTTGATGAATAAATTGTCGATGTTGGTTTTTTCTTCCTATTCACTGGTGTTCAGAACGATCATAGTTGTCAATATAAACGAGTTTGAACATCGCACGCACGTGAGACCTCTACCTGCTCAGTTCAACTAACATTACAGTAATGCAACAATACAGTGGAGAAGTGTGAGTAACGGTTTCGGTCAAAACTATTTCTATCTCTCAATTTCTCATCAAGAGCTGTGACAAAGCCACGTAATGTGAGAGCAAACAGCGAGTTGTTTCCAATGTTAATGCGGCTAGATTAATCAAGTTTTGTGCGCGTTATCACATGAAGAAAAATATGGAGCATTAGTGATTAAAGTTTTGGTATATAGCGATGACCAGAGACGAAAACCTTGAGTGAGTTTCAAACTTGTGATTACTTTTTCTGGAGGTTCGCGTGTTATCCACTACATCAGCATGGCCCTTGCTTTGCTATACTCTGAGCTATATTATTTACTCTGTCAGTGCCATTAGCAATAACTCGTCAACAAGAATGATAGAGAGTATAAAATGGCACTGAATTCAGTGCAGCTGAAGCTACAGTTGAAATTACGTTTTCTACACGATTGGACTGATATGAGGGTAATATAAAAAGTTTTATTGATTATCGCTACAGTGTCTTCGTCTTAATCAGAGTCTACAGATTAAGAAATTAAAGAACCGCGAGGACACTTTTGTTTTCTTTCTCTTGGGGAAACAACATTCGGCCTCTTGAGGCTTATCGGCACATTCACATGGGGACGCCTCAGCTCAGCCATTTCCTCAAGATCGAATGGAGAATCGCTTTGAGAAGCATTCGCGACATTTACAAAGGAGACGGAATAATCAAGCAGCAGCTGAAAACTGAGCGCAATATGTGCGAAGACCACTGCAGAGGATGAATGCGAGGTAGCGAATCGAATACAAGAAGTGTTGGGAGGTGAGCATTATACGTGATAGTAGGTCTCACGAGGAGAGTTTTTCTTCCATATAACATATTCATTGTTCTTCTTTCCATTTACACTGACATGTGACTGTTGAAAGCAACGATCAAGTTAAAACATGATTGGAAGAAGAGCAAAGCATAGGGATTGGTCGCCGTGGTGGATAGCACGTGTACTCCCGTAAATGGTGATCGCGAGTTCCAAGTGTAGATGAGGAGCTAATTTTTGCTCATATCATAACATCTTTGTTGTTGCACTTCGCATTTGAACGGACTTAATTCGAATCTGAGTTGAACTTAAGTTGAGGAAAGTATGCATAGAATATAAAGCACAATATTTGTCTGTTTGATCGAAATATACTTGATAATGACAGAAAAGTAAATAGAGAAAAGGTACCTCGATGTACGATAGGAAGGTGACTGTCGGACAAAAAGAAGGAAAACCACGTTGCCGCTATGCGAAAGGCGAATTGTGAATGGGAAGAGAACTGATACTTCTCTATCAGAACTCAGATAGTATGTGATGATCGTGATAACGTTAAGCCTATTCTTTCAACTTACAAAAAACAATCCATACCAATCGAGAGCGGATAGCGCACTGGTTAGTGATGAGACTTAGTAGGAGGCAAGTTGATAAGCAAAGCTTTGTCTGGACTCCTTCACCTAACACTCTATTGCAATCATTCAATGAACTTATGAGGCAGCGCCTTTGCTCGCTTACTTCAAAAAGTGCAGGGAGAATAGTCTTGATCAGCATTCAACAACATTCATAAAGAGGCGAAATCTAGCAACAATAAGTGAAATGCAAAAATTTGAACATTAGACTCCGATTAAATCTACATTTCATGCTTTCCGAGGGTGTGAAAACCAAATGGGCTACGGACACTTCTATTCTGTCATCACTCTTCCTGCCATACAATTTTATCGACCTGCAAGCAACCAACAGTCAACGGTTTCTCCTGACAACCACATGTCGGCATTGAACTCAGCTAAGCTGACAGATAAATGAGTGAGTTGCACGTTTGATTCCTCATCTAAAGTTCAAAGTTTTGCATAAGGCTCAACATTATTGAAAATGTAATTGCATTATCATACCACCGCTAGAGCTGTTAATTAGTGAATTCTTATTGAAAACGAAAGCCTTAAGCAGCAGCAGAATCAACACGTTAACTGTTTAAGGCCCATTGTGAAGGATGAGAAAGGAATCGAATACGGGGGAGATGGGATCCGCACAGTGAATTATGACAACGAGTCGCATAAAAAAAATCCATGTCAACTAGTACGGCGCCGAAGGCAGGACAGCACTGCGGATTCGATTTGTGTCGAAATAAAGACCAATGAACAAGAAATCAATTTGTGTTTGAACAGGAGCTCTAACCAGATAACGCTGTGACCACTATACCCGCAATATCAAAGGAAAATGACGGGATGAGATGCTTCATAACAGCCCACTCTTGTTCTATTCGCATGTATTGTTCCAGTGATTAAAATGTAGTTGAATTCTTAATGTCATTTGTATTCGAGAAATAGATGGTGACCAATCTTTAAAGATTGCCCCAGACAAAAAAATTCATTAAGCATCGTAAAAGTGTTTGAATGCGTATTTGACATGGACTTGCGATAGCCTCAGTGTCTCTGTCCACTCTACTGCCCTCATGCTGTGCCCCAGAGAGATTAAGTGACTTAAATGACCCCTGGAGGGGTTATTAAAACTATAAGTGTTTGCATCACATAAACACATTAACGATGAAATCTTGTGCATGGATACCAAATATTTTCGTATGATCACTTTTGTAAGGTCTCTTAATGGAGCCCTTGTAATTAACAGATAGTTTGACTCATACAGATGCTTCCCTGTGAGTCTATCTGTTCGTCATTGTAACGAGATTTGCTGCAAATAATCAAGTGACAAATTATTAAGATGACAGCTATTTTTGGGCTAGTTGGGGTTCCACGTTTACATCTAATAAGCTATTGACTGATCGCAAAAAATCTAGGTAAAAACTGTGCACCAAGATCACCAGGGAAGATTTTGACACCTATGGGTGTCGAACATCATTCTGTGTGCTGTAAAAATTTTCGTACCTCAACCATAGTCGAGCCTTCGTATACTAATTTTTTTTAAGCAGCTTGTACACACTGTATACATATTTATATATTTACATAAATGTTGTGGGTGTAATAAGACATTTCTACACGAATACGTACGTATACTGGGAGCTGAAAAAGTTCTGTCAGTTTTTTCCAGATATTTTAGAAAGTGAAAAAATTGCATAAAAAACGGAATCATTCTATTGAAGGGGTGATCACGTTTATTAGATTAAGACCTATAACAATAAAGAAAAGATTTATAACAAATTGGCAAAATTGCCTCTTTTGGCCTCTATACATTTACAAAGTCGCTTGCAAAAATTCGCAACGATGCGCTCAGAGCTTCCACCGTAATTTCGTCTCAAGAGCGTGTCAGAGCCGTTTTAAAGCGCCTCCGCGGTAGTGTAGTGCGAAGCCGAGACTTGTTCCTTCACTATGGACCACACGGAGTAACCCACTGGGTTGAAATCCGACGTGTTTAGCGGCCAGTTGCCCTGCTCGAGAAGGCTGGAAACAACTCTTGACAGCTGGAAATCGTTAAGCGGGACGAATGCAGGAGCGCAGTCCTGCTGAAGCATAAATCTGCCGGTGCTAAAGTGCTGAGTAGTCCAAGGCTTCAACACGCTCCGCAAAACTTGCTGTTGACAGCTGAGAGAGTCGAATTTGACGATTCTGTTTGTTAAGACCAACAGCGTCTTTCCGGTGGCGCAAATGCTGGCCCAGACCATAACAAAGAGTGGAAAATGACTGCTGCTCATGGTTTTTGCTACTGAGGACTTCTGCTGACTCTTCTTGAAAAATTGACGGTGATAATGACTACTGTGGAGTAGTTCGACTGAGAATATCTTCTCGTCGGTGAGAAAACACCGTCGACAAACGAGCATCAGCTATTAAACGAATCATTGAGCAGCCTTCAAAAGTCGCTTTCTTTTGATCTTCTTGCCAGAAAGTGAACACGAGAGATTTTGCAGCTGCACAGCTTCAGCTTATTTTTGATAATGTTTCAGATGCTCCACTCGGTGATATCAAGCCATTTTACGCATCGAAGGATCCGGATTTTGTTGAACTTCTGAATTTTTTTCTGGAGTAGACGAGGTGTGTGGACAACCTTTTCGAGGAGTGTCCTCAATTCCTCCAGCCTCTATGAAACGTTCCATGGCTCTGTAGACACCCGCTGGTTTCAAAACCAGCTGATTTTAACAATAGTGGTCTTTTCAATTTTCGTCTCATGCAACTCAATTACTGCGTTTACGCTCATTTTTACGGTCCATAACATAGGCATATCCGAAAATAGACAAATTAAATAAAAGATATATTGGTAAATTGAGTGATAAGCAAAAATACATAAAGTAGAGATGTTGAAGAATGAGTGGTGGTGCGAATGTACCTTGTTGGTGTAGTGGTAGCACGCGTCCCCGGAATGGATGGGACGCTGGTTCGACTTCCGCCTGAGGTCGTATTTCTGCTCACCACTCAATTCTCTCAGGTATATGTGAAAAATCATAAAATTGCGAAAATGGCAACAAAAAGAACTAGAAATCTGGAGTATTACGAATACTAATCCCAAAGCATTCAGAAAAAAAATTATCTGAATCAACAAAGAAATATTATACCAATGCTAGATTTAACAGAACACAAAATTACCAGGACTTTTGTGGCATCCTACATATATATGCATGCACACATATATTTATATATATGTATATATATATATATATTATATATATATATATATCATACGTACGAAAATCCTGCAGTTTTAACAGACTGCATAGAAATATCACTATGTACGTGCAAACTTCAGTACTACAAATCGCTTTCTTTCTCTCACTTCAACATACTTAGTGCGAAACGAGCCTTTGACATTCTCAATTCGTTCATTTTACCTCCCATAATCAAAAGCTTCTATTACAGCTGTGAAATGTTTCCGTGGCTTTTTTCTCTTCTGAAAATAATTATTTTGCGCGCCAAGAGCAATTGAGTGTCTAGAGGAGATTATGGAGACACTATACATGAAAAGAGAAACGCAGAAATTCTTCTTTACTGTTTGATATAGTGGTTTATATGACATTCATAGCCTGTTGTTATAAATTCAGTGCATACTGACAGAACACTGGGCGAAGGTCAGCCACGTCAACAAACAGATTTCGCCAAGAATTTAATACTGTGGACAACATCCACACGATCACAAAACTGATTGAAGTTGCACGAGAGCACAAAAGACCGCTGTGTCTCAACTTGATACGAAAAACCTTTTGATTCAGTAGAAACAGAAGCGGTCATAGAGGCTCAGAAGCCCCTACTCGGTACATAACGATTCTTCGTGATCTATATAAAGGTTGACAATCAAAATATCAACTCTATAACGATACTAGTATTGACGTAAGAAGAGGCGTTCGTTGAGGGATACAATCTCGCCAAAATCATTCGCTGCCTTTTTCCATAACGTCATATAAACATCAGAATGGGGCAATATGAGAGTAAAAATCGACGGTCGATAATTGAACTATCTCCGCTCGCTGGTAATATCGTAGTTATAACACAAAGCATTAGAGAGGAGGAACGAATGTTGATCGATTTTGACAACGCTTGTGGGAAGATTACTCTGACTGAATTTAACGAAAACGATGTTTACGAGAAACAAATGGGTCTTGAATGTCCCACTCACGCTCAAGAAAACAAATATCTTCAGATACTGCAATTACGTCTATTTATCTGTTGAAGTCAACATAATAAACGGCCTAGCTTTAGAGTTGGGCAGGTGTTCAAGAGCATCGAAGATATGGTGAAAAGGAAGAAGAACATGCGACTCCGTGCGCACCGATTCGACTCAATGATTATCCGTCCTAACGTATGCATCAGATACCTGGTCGTTACGTAAGCAGGATGCAAGATCACTTAACGTTATTGCACACGGAGTCGATAGGTCGATGTTAGGAGTATCTCGCGTCTCGTAAATAAGAGAAAAGATCCGAAGTTCTGACCTAAGTCAATGATCGAAGATTGAAGATGCCGTTCTACTCGCTAGGCTGTGACAAATTAGGTGAGTCGGACACGCACATCGCTTTAGCGACAACCGATTGAGGGCCGTTACCAACTGGATTTTTCGTGATGTCAAGAGCTTCACTAGAAGACCATTGACACGATAGTCAGCTTTATTCACGAAAAGTCTGGAAGAAATATGATGCTCAACGATTTCTTAGAGTGATGAGGACTCACTGGGTTTCTCTGGCACGCGATAGAGAATGAGAAAAATGCAGAAGTATGTATGATACAGTTTCAGTTGCATTACTGGATCAGATATTTTCCTTTATTGAGCTTCCTCTAAAAATTAGGATAGATACCAGTAACGGAAGTTAAGTAAATAGTGAGTCATTAGTGAATTTCAGAATTTCAGCAAAAGCATCGGGTTCAAGGGTTTAGTTATATTTCAACTCAAAATGAATCTACCAAGTTGCTCCGTTCTACATTTCCTCATCAATACACAAACTCAGTGCTATCGAAAATCCTGCTCCGACCGATCATTCAACAACTAAGGTTATACCTATCATCAAGTGTATAAGAGAGTTGACGTCTGAAATAAGATGGTTACTAAATCTCATCCTTACTCAACCACTCAAATTCACATCAACCATACACTAAATACCAAAATATTCCTATATCACCAAACGGTGCACGCAACCAAATAGCGACGTGTAATGATGTCTTCGATGTTACCCTCACTTGATACTAATGTCTCAAAAGACTCCACAATATAAACCACTGTCGGGTTCCACAGAGAAAATGAAGGTAAAAATTAAAGGGAGAAACAAAACGAAATCTGGTTTGTATTCTTAAATACCTTTCGCTTAGAGTGTTTTCTTAAGACCACATGTGGTCTATGGAGTGTACAACACTGTTTGTTTAGTAATAATTTCACTGAAGTTACAGTGTAAAATGTTCGTCGTTGCCTACTCTTAGTATAGGGGATTGAGCGCCCCGAGAGGATTGGCTAAAGACGAAAGGGTACCGCCCGACTGATGAAACCGTTAGGGTTGAAACACGTTTATTGGTTTCTATAAGTCAGCCCTTATTATATAACAGACCACATGCGTGGCGCAGCAATGATTATCTGACATATTTCTAAATATTTATTAAACTTCGGTAAGGGGGCTACAGAACAAAGCACTGAAAGTCTACCAGCAGAATTATACTAGTACATACCTCCGCACTTCACATGTAAAAAAAAACATATTAAAATCGCATGCTGAATATCTGAAAATGTGTGAAGGAAAAACCAGCCACTAAAACTAGCACGAAAATTAGCCACATCCCATTGCTATAAAGCAGTTGTCCCTCGAGTAAAGTCAGTAGGCAGGGCTTTGCCTTGAAATAAAGTTTCGAGAGCAAGTTAGATTTTTCACAAGTTTCTTACCATATGGAAAGTATTAGGTTGCTCTATTAGGAGGTGGCCGGAAATAAGTGACTATGGAAATCCTTAGACAGTTGCTTAACTCCCATCTAACACATTAGGCCATCATTTAGTTCGGAGCCGCCTTCACGGTTGTTCGTGCAGCTCGAAAACGGTACTGATTACTCAGGCTTATGTAAGGCAAGCGGAGTAGAATACTTTGTGAACAGGGGTGGACCACTTTTCTTACGCACGAAAAAAATTCTAAATGGTAAACTCAAAACTGGACAACGTACTAGCCTTGGTACACATAAAGCACAAAAGCACAGCGGTGATGAACTGAAGTGACTGATCACCCATCAGTGAGAGAATCGATACACCAACACGTGAGTTCCTTGGAGAACTTCAAACTAGCTTTGAGAATCCAGGAATGGACCGGGAAGACGAATGCACCACTGCCATTTATGGTCTGGGTGACTCCACAAGTCAGTTGATGTGAATAACATTATAGTCTCATATCTTGTAAAACGGTGAGTAGCCCTTCTTTAAAGGGTGGCGTTCAAATGCACAATAGTTCTTCATTTGTACTATAAATATCCCACCAAATTATATTCAGGCTTTGAACAACACAAAGTCACGAGGTTAGTCATCGAATCATAACGATTATATCGTAAACAACTAGTTCACTTCAGCATTTGACAGAAGTTAACAACTGTTTTAGTGACGATCGCAGTGTTAAAAACATGTCTAAAACCACACATCAATAACGCTATATCAGTGTCAAAACAGCATAAGCAACAAAGGGATCAGAGGGATCCAATAAGTACGGGATAAGTACAGTACATGAGCTAGACGTGACCATTAAGACAAGAGAGCAGCTCTGAGGCGAGTGGTGTGATATGATGTAAGGGATTGAGATATAAAACCACAGTGCCTAGGAGATGAACTAATTATAAAACACGTGTGAGATCATAATAACATGGAGGACTCTCACAGTGGCAAAATGTTAAGCAGGATTAATCACATATTACGCTAATATATGAAATCATAACGGTGGATCGCTGCACCTCGGAATGTTAAGTAAATGAACGAGCGCGACAATTGAGACTTTTGTAGAGTACTTACATAGAACGCGAGAAATTGCTACAGTAATTTCAGCATGACGACGATGCAGGAGTGTGAAACTCAATTTCTCTACCTGGGCGAATCAAATGAGAAATGAGCAGATAAACTGAGGTAACATAGGAAAGTAATGTGGAACGGTGATGGCAATTTCTACTTGCCGTTTAAAAAAATGGCAACGTTAACGCGTGGTTAATTTTTGGCCTTGCAAAAGGTGTCAGCGGTGAGGAGTTTACTAACACAGTACTGACCAGCTTGGAGCAGAAAATTGTGTTGACTGCTATGGCTTAGTGACTGTGGAACGAGATGACTATTATGAAGCAATTATGAGAAATTCGCTGAAAATGCATGGAGACATAGAGGACTTTCGATATTTACGCCCATGTTATTTTTAGATGTTAAAAATACAAGAACAATGGAGTTGGGTTGTGTCGTAGTCCAGCTATGGCCACAAAATAATTACTAGCAAACTATTCACCAGAATTGCACAACAAAGGAGACCTCAAGGTGGGATCCAAAAAGGAACTATGTAAGCTTTATGAAAAAATTTATAAATTCTATGAAAGCTCATAGATTGGGTCAATTATATGTCGTTGTCCACTTAACGCATTCTAAGAAAGCTATCGTCGATATTCCAGACATTTAAATTCAAGAAATCTATTTTATTAAAACTTTTATTCCGGTCAGTAGAACGCTACGTGAGAAAGTTAAAATTAATTCAAAAAACGTCACACGCGTGCTTTCAAATTCAAAGTGAAGAATATCCAAACACAAATGCATATTATATAGAATTTTCTTAAACCTTTCAGAGGTCTGGTATGGCAACTCAAGTGCTAGATGTGCGCTTCGACTTCCTTACAAGCCTTATCAGAAGCACATGCAATTCGGCTACTCGTACTACTATTTTATAGGGACTCGACGCCGTATATGTTGCACTCTGCATCAGGCGAAAAGACACCCAACGTGGCGCTCTTTCAGAGTGGTTGATTGTCGATCGTATTCTGTTTTGGTAGAGGTTTGCGTCAGTTTGTACGTATATCAGTCTTTTCAATTGACTATTTTGACATCTCGCTCAAAGGGAAATTTGTTTAGTTGGAGTACGTCAGACTCGCTTTATTTGTAGTCGACTGCTCCTGGCAGAATCCAGGATATCACTGCTCGGAGATTTATCGAGTCCTCTCGCGCACGTCTACGCTAATTATAGTTCTTTTTTTGAAATGCTCAATCAGAGCGTGTGTGGCGCAGTGGTTGGAGGTGCTTCGTGATACAAACACATGGTCCATGACTCGATTACGTGCTTAGGACTTATCAGTCCTTCCATCTCTTCAGGTTCAGTGAAATAGCACCAAACTTGCTTAGGAAGTCACACTAATGAAAACTACACTAACTTAGTACATCTATTAGCCACCACGAGTCATTGCAAAGGTCGGATATGCATTCACCCATCTCAAATGATTGATGAAGACAATTGCATGGCGGATTTCTCAGGGTTGACCAATGCCGATAGCTTTTATTCTTTATTTATGACTCAAATTGAAATGTTTTCCTTCATTAAAATCGCTGACTCGCACCCGTGATCAACGCATATTCTCAGTTCTTAGTGTGATTTCGGCCACACTTAAGGACCTTTTCTTCCTCTGTCGCTAAATTTTGAACGATTATATACGATATATTTCTATCAAAGCGTCCTCAATTTTTCACTAAAAGTGCTATTGGATCACTGTGGATTGAGAAAAGATTTCAATACAATGGCAGCAGTTTACCTCACGCAACTGAATGGAAGACCTAGACTGGTATTTTGATAACAAACATTAATTTTCTAAAAACTAAAAGATTTGATGAACTGTCAGCATGATAGAGTTGTAAGAAACATTGTTCACGCGTTTTACAATGCATAATGCTCTCTTAGCATTTTTATACTCAAACATTCCGCTTGATAGGTGTTAACTCTCTATAGCAATTTTCGCTGAAATGATAGCCGATAGCTCAAATTTATGGTCAATGAAGTCGTATAGAAAATGGCCTTTTTTGTATATATCCTATTGCAGAGCAAAAAGTTCATGTTCGACGCCAGTACAACATTTCTTTTCCAGAAAATATCGATTAAACAAGCGTGGAAAAACCATATGAGACGGAGTAGACAGTCGGAAAAGTGTACACATTGAAATTAACATGTGTAGCCCGTGATGTGCGCTAGTGTACACATCGAAGTCAATACCCATGGTTGTGAGAGAATTAAGCGCCGTTATAGGTGACTGAATGTATCTCTCGCTTCCACTTTGTGTTACAATGGCCTGCCGATATATCATCACGGCGTTTCTTATCCTCTTAGTCTGTCAGCAATTTCCCAGGTCCAAAGGGTTGGTAAGCTTAGTGAGCCCGCGACACGCGGTCAAACCAACGAGCACTTGTTTAATTGCAGGGCACTTCCAGTAACTGCGCTACTTATCCAAATTAACGATAAACACTGAAAGCCTCTCTAAATACTCCAGTGACCTTTGAATTGTCGTTGCACGAACAACTCCTGCGGTCGAAACCGAGTCGGTAAACATATGGATTGATGCAAATGCTAAAACGACAAGAAAAACATATAATCACAAAAATATGATCACGTTGGAGGCCACGATACACTTTTACAAAAAGTTAACAAATTCCACATTATGAAACAGCTACTGGTACCTACATGTTACCATTTTTTTAATGCCAACTGACTACCTGAATTCTTAGAATACTTGCAAAAATGGAAATGTATTTTTATAAAGAGTGAACCAAACAAGGGCACAGTGAGTGAGGTCCTCATTGCCAGGACATCCGACCATACTGAAGGATATTGACAGAAGACGATGTCGAAACTACTTATTTCACGACCATAAGTGCTTGCACCAATTGACTCGTGTGGTCATGCTTTCACAAACTGCACTTTCACCGCATACCACACGAAGAAGAGCGAACGCCTAACAAAAATTTCGTTGTAGTGTTTGTAATCATGCTATTGAAGCCAATCGATCTGATATGAGAGCCGCGCGGAGAACGTACAGACCACTACTAATCATACTCGTAGAAATCGTGTTTTTGTAGAGGATTGTTTCTGTTTATTTCCTCCATTGTAGAGAAAAATAAAAAAGAACTTTTGTCATGAAGAAGAGGTGTCACGGCTCAAATCTCTCCAAAATATTCAACAAACCTGCAGTGATTAGCTTTCGGCTATATGTCATCCTGACGAAAGTCCTATCAGAGTGTAGCAAATCACAATAATAACAAACAGAATGTGGAATGAAGCTATAACATGAAAAAAGTTGAACGTCATCAACACCGCTCTATTGCGACTCTATAAATTTTCTTTTTGGAAAGACTATTCTCGTATTTGGAGTTATATGGCTGATATGAGTATTAATAGTAGGAAATGTTAAACAGCAAGAGCAGGAAAAATAGAACACAAAGAAAAAACTAGAGCAGTAATTTTGCCCCGTATTCTAGAGCCATTTGTCCCTCCATCACTCAGATATTCGCAGTGGGTTTTTTGATGAGGAGAAACGATAGATAAAATCCCCAAATAGGCATTATATACGATGAAGAACAGAAAAATATATGTGAATTGTTGCATGTACTCTGACCAATGGATTATACTGTTCATAGGGCTTGTCTCCAAATAAGTAGATCGTTATCGTTCCACGTATGAACACCGTTGAAAAGGCACATACGAAAGCTCAAATCTATGGTGGAGCGATCAACCAGTTACACGATTCGAAATTCGTGCATATATAAGTGAAATTTTAAACTTCTGGTACTAAAATCGTTTGACGAACAGGAAATATGATAAAGTGCTCAAAAATGAAGTTACAAGCACTTCCATTACTAACTGAAGTGTCATCAAAATAACTGATAATTACTGGTTCATTTACTGCAGCAAAAATTTTAGCAGATAATGAAAACTACTCACGATGAGCATTCATCCCATTGAAATCTGCCATATATTCCAATCACAAAATCGCCCAGGTAGCGGATATCAGGTTAGTGGTGAAGATCGTTTGTATTAGCACTCGATATAAGAATCTGTGTCTCGTTATTCAGACACATTAGCTGTTTCTATTTAATGATGATGTTGTAAGAGTAATGAACATTGTAGGCTTGAGAGGGGAAAGAGTATCCTTAGTACTTCCATTTAGTGAACGGTAAGATGCATTAATATTGAATAAAACATTCGTCTCATGTATAACTAGCAGCCGTATAGCTTCTACTAAACCCACCATTTTGTGATTTTGATAAAAGGTTATGATCTATCTTGCACACAAAACGTGTTCGCAGAGTGTTGACCTCATTCGACTAAAAATGCCACTGTTTTGCGGGAACAATAATTTTAGCATTCTATCCCTTGTCCTCTTTGCGGGTTGGCCTTCTCATATTATTCATCATCACAGGAAGAATCTTACTAGATGTCCTTTTGTGAAGGTCACCGTTTAACTATTTATATGGGAAGAGTCATTGGGGCGTTCTCACACATTACGAATAACGAAACATACTCGAATTGAAAAGTCGTCTAAAATAAGGTGTCAATAGATTTGTGATGTACACACATTGTCTTCCTCTATTCATTCTTAGGCTGCTGCAATTTATCCTGAAATCCTGAAGAGTTTTTCGCGTTGAATTTTCTACTCTGTGTGTGAAACAAAGGGTTATGTGAGAACCCTCCGATGATCTTTCCCATATAAGTAAATAAGCGGCGGGTTCTACGTAATGAGTGAAATTCGAATCGATTCATTTATTACATTCTTGCTAGATATGCAGGGTGTAGATAAAGGTGTGATAATTTTGTATTCTGTTAGTTTTAGCAGTGATATTTATTCCCCATTAAAACTGATAATCTTGTTGAATTTCTTGCTCAATTTTGGTCTAAATCCGTTCTATTTAGTTGTCTATTTACAGGTGCGCTTAAGTTATGGATCGTTAAAACTGACGTCTTGTAGAAACTGAGTTGCATAAGACGAGAAAAGATGCTCAGTGCTGATTTCAGCTGGTTTCAAAACAGTAAGTGCCTGCATAGCAGTGAAACGTTTCAAAGAGACTAAGAATTGACGATGTCCTCGGAAAGGTCGTTCAACCACCTCGACTGATCCGGAAAGATTTCAGAAGTTTAACGAAATCCGCAGCGTCCGATGCGCAAAATGGCTCGTGGAAACTCGGGATCATCGAGTGGAGCGTCCGAAACATTATCAAAAATAACCTGAATCTGCGCAATTAGAAAATAACTCTGGTTCACTTTTTAGACATTTGTATGGAAGAAAAAGAGCTTTCAATGTCGCACCAAATGATTCGTTCCATAGCTGGTTCTTGTTTTCCAAAGGTACTATTTACGGATGAGTAGATACTCATGGTCGAACTGCTCCACAATTACCAGATTCAACGGCAACCTGTCAAGAACGGTTAACAGAAGTCTGCAGTAGCAAAAACCATGGTTGATGTCACATTCCGGCTTCTGTGATGGTCTGGGTCGGCGATTACCCTACCGGAAAACGCCTTTAGTCTCCATCAACGAAAACGACAAAATCAACTTTGCCAGCTATCACCAACAAGTTTTATGGGACGTAATGGACTCTTGAACTACTCAGCACTTCGGTACCAACAGATTAACGCTTCAGCAGGACCGCGGTCTTGCGTATTTGGCACGCTCAACGATTGCCATCTGTCAAAAGGTGTTTCCAGTCTGAGCAAGGTTATTTGGCCATCAAGCTTCCCTGATTTCAGCTCAGTGGAGTGAATTACTCCGTGTGATCGATACTAGAAGAAAAAGAATCGGCTATTTGCTACACCACCGTAGAAACGCCTGGAACGGCTTTGATGCGCGCTCGCAACGAAATCACAAGGCAAACTTGTGCGAGCATCGTTGAGAATCTTCACAAGCGAGTTCGTAAATGTATTAAGGTCAAAGGAAGCAGCTTTGAGAATCTTCATGAACTTTCTTGTGTATTGTTATAGTTGCCGATTCAATAAACGTAAATTATGCTTTAATTGAGAGAATTCATTTATATATGCAGTACTTTGGTTCTTTCTGGTTAAGAGGGCGTGAATGAAAAAGCGATCTTTCCTGCTCGAGAGGAACTTTTTGCAGGAGTGTTGAAACCATTCGAAAGCTGAGACTTAAGGCTACAGCTCTTCAGCCCCGGTTTCTCAAAACACCCCTCTATAACAATGTACATTCAAAATAAAATTATGTTCTATAGAATCACAGGTTTTTCTTTTATCTCGATTATCTTTCGTTGGACAAAACTTCTTTCATAGAGTGCTAGTACTCGAGTTATAGCACTAGCTTCAAAAACTCAGAACATGTATGTTCAACCTCCCGTGGTCTTTAGATTTGTGCCTGAAACCTCGCCGGACAGCGCTCTTTCTTTCGACTAGTAGTAATCATTTGATAACGTAATGCCCCTGATTCTAGCGATGTGTTTATTTTCTGGAAAATAAGTAGGGAAAGTGAGATCATGTGTTACATTTTTGGCAACGTCGTTTACCGGGTAGTCGACAAGGCGGGCCGTGGCAGGGGGCGTGGTAGCTGTGGGACGATCTATTGTTGCTTAGTTTGGAATTTTTCCTCCACTTTGAAAGAAACTCCAGATGAAACGAGTGACTAGATACTACGGAAACATCTCTACACATTGATTCGTTTTCTCGCTTCAGTGAGTTATAAACGTGATAAAATGAAGGCGAAATGCGAGTGTAGAACATAATTTTCGATCTGGTTGCTAGGACGTCATAAACGGGTGCTTAGAAACACGGGTGACGTGGGGCTAAAGCCTCAAGTCTCAGCTTTCGAATGGTGACTAACACTCCTATAAAAAGTTCTTCTCTAGCAATGAAATCGGTTTTCATTTGCACCCTCTTAAAAAAACTGCTTTTTTTTATTGCTGAAGTACCTGAAAGAGTTACTAGAACTTTTCCGAATTCTGTATAGAAAAGATTATCTGATTGATTAGATATGGCATGATACAGTGAGCGCATGTGGCGCAGAGATTAAGGGTGCTCTGCGAGACACATGGTCCGTCGATTGATGCTCAATGGTTTGATTTCCTGCTTAGGGTTCACTAAGCCATCGTCCCTCCATGATCGTTGAAACGGTATAAAACTTGTGTGGGAGGATAGCAGCACTGACTTGATAGATCGGCAGGTCACCGCATGTTATTGTACAGATCAGATTTGCATTCAGTCACCCCAAACGAAGCTAGAAATTGCAGACGAACGCATGGCGCATCTTTCAAACGTTGATCAACCCGAGAGTTTCAACCACTATTTATGCTTAATAATATGTATGTATAGGCCCTGGGGAAAGTAGGATCGCTGAAACGTCGCCATCGATTTTGAAAAAATGTACTACCTCGCATTGGCTTCAAGAAAGGACAGTTCGTGAGAGTATTTTTTATCACTCATCTTACGTCAAGGTTTAGCAAAAAGCGGTCTTTCGATGTATAAGCGGTACGCTTGTCAAGACCCATAATCTGAGCAGCATTCCTCCAATTAGTCACGTGCTGCCTGAATTGCGATGTGAGTCCAAAATTTATCAAAGGATTTGTGACGGACTGAGTTTTTCAATGTCCGAAGAGATTGGAAAAAAATGGTGCGACCTAGACTATGCACAAGAGATTTATTCGCTACCCAATTGAGTGTCCTGTGTCGTTGAGAATCTCGAACTAAAATGCGGTCGAACCGTGTAAACCGCTCTTCTCCTTTCCCAATCATATTTCTTTTCAAACTTTGCATTTTGTATAGAGAAATTTCGACAGTATAATTGGGAATCTCCATCACCGATTCCCCTCACGACTTGTCAAGCACTACAATGTTTTGAATACATATTCTACTTTAAGAAAGAAGACTTCACAAGTCAAGAATGTGGCTCACTATTTGTTAGAAGTGTCCGTCCAGCTTCAAGCAGTTTTGACCTCCAGATGTGATATCAAGGTAGATATAAACAGAGATGAAGAAGGAGAAAAGTATATCCCCGGTCCTGACTAAATCTCAGCTGGACAGAGTGAATATGGAAATATACTAAATCATTGTTCTAACCATGCTCAAATCTGCTCATCACATCACTGTGGAGTGTCACGGAATCCACGTTTCGTAATAAAGTCGGAAAAGTAATTTATAGTGAGATCTTAATAAGAACTCCCATACTTGTTTTTTTCCATTCCTAATAAACTTCTAGTTTACTTTTCAAGAATGTCATCCTGCAAATTAGTCTTACAGTGACAAAATACTGGTGACTGCACCCATACAAGTAATCGAGCAGCTCCGAGCAAGTGAAGTCGCCGAAAGATCAGTCATTCATTCTGAAGAAATGTACAAAACTCAAGTACTAGAAGGGATAGTTTGTGAGATAGTTTTATTTTTCGTGCCGAGATCCCATGAGAGATGGTATTTTGATTTGAAACAATGAAATTTTACAGCTTCTTGATTGACGTGTTTTCCGCCTTATTTATGCCTAACATAATTTGTTTTCGGTTTCGTGATAGTCGCAAATTCATTCATTAATTAGTAAATTCCTTTGCTATTCCTAACAGCAGAACCCTACCCTCCCCCCCCCCCCCCCCCCCCCCCCCTCCACTCCTCCTCCCCTATATGCGCGTGACGATGGGAAAGAACGGCATACCAAGTCTATTAATAGAAAAGATGCAAACAGTGAAGAAAGCAACAATATTTCCATTTCTCAAACATGATAAATGTAGTGCGCAAAATGAAGAAGTTGAGAAGTAGAAACGTAAAAAAGGGGCAAAAAAAAGAGCGCCGAGTCATTTGCATCATGTATAAGAACCTTATAAAACATCCAGGAGCATATGCAAAGTAATATGGAATATATAGAACATGAAGTGGAAGTGAAACCAACTATTGCACAGTATTGATGTGAATATAAACTGGAAAAAGAAAAGACCTTAAAATCAATGTTGATTGTATAGCTGAGTTTAGCAAGCCATAAAAAGAAAAAAGGGCATAGATCTAAAAAGCGTGGGCGTAAGGTTTTGTAAATTCAGCTGATTAAAAGAGCGAAACTTAAGGCGTTGCCTCTACTGAAATCATTCTTGGTTATTACGTTCAATGATATTGAAAGAATGATATTGATCACAATCAGAGAGAGAAGTACTAGATTTTTATTCTTCACTAAAACTGCTTCGGCTCTTCACCGCAATAGCAATATTAGCTATGAACTAGTCCGCATATGTGAATCACTAAACGTCATCTCACTTCGCTTATGTCATCGCGTACGGAACAATGTAGCTAGTAGGTGTGAATTGCGATAGGATTGCACCCAAAGGGCAATGCACTTCCAAGATCCGCCTCTAAGCATAGTGCCTCCATTTTTTTCAATTTTCCAGTATCCATAATAACTCTATAGCTCATGTATTTTTATTAAACAGTAAATACAAGTGGGAATCGTTAATGAGAGGTTTAGTGTAGGATTGTAATAAAAATGTTATAACCTGAAGGCAAATGTATAACAAAAGTTATATGCTGCTAAATCCAAGAATAAAAAAGTAGTCAGGTGTTGCTCATTTCCTTAGTTCTTAGGAATTTATCGAAGAAACCGAGAAACATTTTGGCTGCTAACTGCCTGAATACGAAAGCTGGCAATAATATTAGATCCAACTGACTCGTTTATGATTTTGGATGGACTATTAGAAAGGCAGTTGTTGGGAATGCCATAAGCACCTACTTTATATCTAGTGGTTCCATCTCGCTCCAGATCAGCCAGATCAGGTCATTGAGGCGAGCTCGGGACGGAGACTGCATGGGAAAAGGTTTTCCCGATACATAAAAAGGACACCTCGCAGCTTGTGTCCACACATTCCTTTTTTTGACATAGCCAGTCATAAAAACGCACTGTGCGAAACCGAGCATTTCTTGCATTCCACATTCGATTCGCCTCCTCGCAAACTTCGTTTCGAAAAACTTGAAATGTTCCCCTTGTTACTTCACGCTGATTGATTTCGTCTTCTTCATGAATGTCAGAGAATGCTGGTTGAAACAAAGCTTCTATCAATCCTAGAGTTAGTAGATTTGAGGCGTCCCCAGTTGATTGCAGGAGACTGTTGTGGATGATGATCAAATCAGCCGCTTGTTTGTCACCTTTTTTACTGATAGATGAGTAACCACTCTTCTATCCCATGCTTTCGCCGATAAAAGACAATTGATTTGTTTTATTTACCACTTTATTTGATCCGTATCACGGTTTCTTCATTATACGGGACCCACTACATCTAGCATTCAAGTACTCCTCGCATTTCTCACTTGACTAAGGATTTGTCTTCTCTGCCAACGTCATAGAATACTGATCGAGCACATCTCCTTACTTTCTCAAGAGGAAGCCAGGCTAGGATGTTTTATGATGCGTTTGTTGATAATTGCCGGGAGTGTTGCGGGAGGGGAAATCGCCCCGCGTTGAAATCACCAGCCACTAGGCAATATCCCCAGCTTCATTGATCATCTATATGGATGTTGATTGCGAGTAAATTTATAGAACCATTAATTGGCAATGCATTAAGTAATACAAAACCAACTGCAAATTTCATTATTACTGAGAAACCACATGAAATGGGTGACAGCAGTTCATCAGTCTCCTTGTACAAAAGGATCAGACTCTAAGGATATATCATTCTAGCGGTGATCTATTCCAAAGAAATGGACTGATCGAGACCACGAGCAAAGAACTCTGGGAGGGCTCACAACTGTTGGATATCGACTCGAATAAGTTCGACTCCAAAGAAGGTGAATGTGCCGAAACCTTAGTGGTACTGAACATCCAAAATCAATGAAAATATAATTAAAAATAGAAATATACTTATGCCATAGAAGTTTATCTGTTTGCTGTGATAACATGCGGCACGGTGTTTCGACAGAAACTCTGGCTCGTATTTACCCATAGGCAGAGGACATTACAACTAAAATGTTACATTGGCACTAGAGCGCACTGCGTGCTTCGTCGTGATAGTGCCAGCTGCTCCGAAGCCGTTCATAAACGAGCTCTTTTCTCAACGTAGAACGTCGCTGACCAGTATGAGTCTCTATGGATTTTTCTGCACCATTTTCTTAATGCCATCTGTAGTTCTGTCTTTTCCAAGTTACAACATTAGAAATTTACATGCAACGTTTGACGACAACACTAATGCAATTTTAATCCAATGGCACTACTTGAAGCCCATATCAGGTGAACTCTTACACCTTACAAGTACTATTTTCCATTATTTTTATTGCTTGCAAAAAATTGGTGTCGATTAATTTGCAGAGTCTTTAATGGCGTTAATGTACCTTTTAATGGTTTAGATGAACTATACTGAGATTTCGCCAGCTTCCGTAATTTATACTAAACGTTTGATATACTATTTTACTTTTAGATGTCTAAAAGGAATTTTAATGGCAATATCACCGGTAAACTACTATGGCAATCAATGCTGGATTTACTGATCGGAAGTTTGTCGCTCAGCGGAATGAGAAACTTTTCGGGAATCTATAACTATGAATATGATTTCAACTATGAGCTAGGTTGATGGACAATCCACTTTTCGTAGTTGATGAATTCACTCATCTCAAAGACGCTGGATGTAAAGATCTCTGAATGACACAGAGTCTATGAATACACAAAAGACTGGCTTCGCAAACAATGCGGGGACAAAATTAACTCCTTGAGTCCTAAATGGCACGTATATGTGCTTTCGCTGGCAACGTCGCGCGCCAGGATTTTCTACGTTGCACGCAGCAATAGAAATGTGGAAAGTTATCAGTTAAACTTAGGGTTTTCAAAAGATACTATCTTTGTAAATGATGGAATATTATAACATCGACTCCTTTGAAGGCTCTTTTCAGTAAAAGAAGCTCTCACTTGTAGAAAATTCTCCCATATTCAGATATGAAAACCACATCCTCAGAAAGTTAACAACTTTCCAGTGGTAAGAGCGCATGTGACGCGGTTGTCAGGGGTGCTCTGCGTTGCACTTGAGCTCAATGGTTTGATTTTGCGCTTATGGCTCATCAAGTCAAAATCCTTCGGGGGTCGGCAAATTGGCGCCAGACTAGTTTCACACTTGTCTGGGAGGTTAATCAGCACTGACTCGGTTCAACGGAAGGCCACCGCGAGTCATTGTAAAGGTTTGATATGCATTCAATCACCTCAAACGAAGTTAAAAATTGAAGACGAATGCACGGTGCATTCCTCAGGGATTGACCAACGCCGAGAGCTTTTTATTCTTTATTTCCAGCGGTTACAAAACATTTGCTTGTACTTGCTTCTGTTTTTACTCTATGTTTCTGTATTTATACAATAGCTTGAGAAATGCCGATTTTGACACTAAGCATCTTTAGAGCAAAACATAACAAAACCTATGCAGCTGGTCGTCGTTACTCAGTGGTGATATTTTGTTCCATAATGCATATCCTGGCAACGCTACTCCTTGCTGAGTCTGAGTAGTATGGCAAACTTAGTAGAAACAGAATCAAATGGGAACAAAAAGTTATTGATCAGATGTACTCATCAAATGCCTGTTTTCTTTAAGATGTGGATTTCATTGTTCGCTATCGTCTTAGTAGAGAGAACCAAACGTGGACGTATGCGCGGACGTCTCAACCACAACTGCGCATCAATCTTACCGAGTTTAAGCACGGAGAAGAACTCTTTGTACAGGTACCCAACAAGTGCTATTTGCAAAAACCAGCTTTGTCTTCGCGTTTTTCTCTCTTCTGCCATCTAAGCAAATTTCTAGTATGTCAGTCTCGCTGAGAGCCTATGATTCTTTCATTGTATTTGTTCTTATTGTTCTTCAAATAATTCTTTTCGTACCATTTCAAATCAGCTTTTTTTCTATTAAAAATCGGGTTATTGCCAAGAGGCTCCGATATATTGGAGAACGTTCTAGTAGTTTTAGCCACCGAAGCCGTAGCACTCACTATCGCATCTCGTGTGAATGATACGGGCCACACAAACGATATATCTATGACATTGACTGATTGCGACCGCGCTGCACGCGTGACCATATGCGAAAGTTTTCTGCTACTGCCGTACATCCAAGATTTTTTTATATCTATCATCACTGCAGATAAGCCCTGGATCTACCACGAGAACAACCACTGCCACGCCTACTGGCTGCCTCGTGACAAACACCCATCAGCTCGACCAAAGCCGACGTTCCATGCTTGGAAGATTATGCTGTTTTTTGGGATTGGTAGAGCATGCTGTTTAGGTGTTGCTCAACAACAAGCAGTGAAACGCCGACGTTTACGGGGATTAACTCCGGAAGTTCTCCGCAGCAATGCGAGACGAATATTTGAAATGATTAGTGTCGCCTATGCCTAGAATAACTCTCGACCTCATAATGCAAGTCGACTCCTTGCATTTGAAGATTCCGGGTTAGACCGCGGTACTGAATCCATCGTATAGTCTTGTTACTGCTAGTTCGGAAAATCATATCTTCGCGCGCTAAGACAACATTCGCGCTAGAAAAAAGTTTAAAGACTAAAACTAGCTCAAAAGTGAGCCGCACCGAGTTCTTTGATCGCTAACCTCATTCTTTATGACAGAAAAGCATTCATAGTTGCTCAAAGAATAAAAGCGTATCATTGGTCATAAGGGTGATTATCATGTCGATTAAATAATTTCTTAAAAACAACAGTTAATCAGCGAAAGTGTCGGAATGCGAAGGATTTTATGGGACAGCCCAATATAACTGTGAGGATATTTCAAAACAGACCTAGACCTCATCTAATGGTCCATTTTCATTCACTAAAAAATTTGTTCCTCGTATGTTATTGGTTATTAATTAGTAATAAGGGCAGTAAACTCAAAAGGAATTTCTCAGTGAGAGTAAAGAAATGCTCAAAAGTATAGATTCACTAATCTATGAGAAATCCCTTCGACGTTAACGTACATAGGCAGTTTTCTTGTACCGAAAACATGAATGAACTATAAGTAAGGCTTGGAAATCCTGCCTCACTGAACATTTGTTAGTTTTATCAATCATACCTATCATCGCTATTTCACTTTCTTCAAAATATCATTGTCAAACATCGCCTGATTTTGCTTAGATCTTAAGCAGCAGCAATCATTTACCATTGTTATGAGGCGGACAATTAAAATGCGATATCTCTGTAAATCGAAAAAAATAAAAAATACGAAAATAAGTATAGAATTTTTGTAAGATCTGAGTAAAGTCGGGCCTATTGCGCCTTTTTTGAGAAGTCGCCCTATAGTTTAGTTCCGCGAAGAAGAGGAAGGAAGGAAGGAAGGAAGAAGAAGAGAAAGAATGGAAGTTTTTGGTCAGAAAAAAGCCAACTGATTTGCACATCCAAAGGACTGTTCAATCGTGTACACACAATGTTGATATGGTACCCTAGCTGTTATCAGAACAACTATGAGGAAAAATTTTTTGCGCAAAACATAAGCACCAGTCACGAATTGAGAAAGAAATACTTTTCTCAGTATTCAACCATGAGCGTTCTGTAAATATTTAGAATCATATTACTAAGCAGAGGATTTCGACAATAAGAAGTTATCACTAATTTCTCCTTTTACCGCCATTATAGCATTTTACGGTTTAATTTGCTCAGAGAGATCACTCAAATTTCTTTATTGGGTTCATTATATCAGTTCAGAAAGAAATTGCTGAGGACGTGCCAAAGATTTTACACACTAAAGAAAATCTTTAGGGGTGTAGCAGTTAATGACCAGAAAAGCTTAGGAGATGAAGCAGTACAAGACGTAATAAGCAAGGGAGCAATAAGTAATAAAGCATAAACAAGGCAAACTTATGAATAACGCAGGAGATTTGTTATCTTGGAAAACTTACTATAGTGGGAAAGTAAACCGTCGACAAATTGGAGCTCACTTCATAGAGCATCGAAGCATATTTCTTTCGCAGTACAATGTCATTGGAAACATAGTATTAGGGTTGCATTCTGTAGCTACTAAGTATAACTTCGTAATGTCGAAGAGTATGCGCTTTTAGGCCATAGTTAACACGCTGCCATGATCAACGTTTCTGATGCAAAGATCTTATGAGTACATGGAATCACTGCAAGCTTCTTGGACTCCTTAGTCATTTTTGCTGTAGTTACTGCAGTTTCCCAATGTGTACTTGAACCCATCAGTCATTGAAAGAATTCTGTATGAATCACGTGAATGCTCACATAACCTTTCAGTCACAATTCATAAAAAAAGTATGTCATTTTCATAATTATTAATAATTGATAAAAGTATTTTTTACAAACGAACAAGATGATCACTAATAGTCATTTGAAAGCACTTGTAAGTGAAAGAGAACGATGGCGAGTAGCAGTTTTGGGAGTTGGAGCACTGTAGGCTACAAAGCATATAGCATCAATTCAGTACGCATCGTTAGAGATGACTAAATACACAGTGGCGTTTACAATGATTAGCGGTAGTCAGTGAATCTACTGTGCCAAGTAGTGGTATTCTATCAGACATATCTGATACCAATCTACCGTACATGAGGAAATGGTGGGCTTAATGCGTCTAGAAAGAGGAAACGATCTAAATCTAATGTGTGTGTGTGTGTGCGTGCGTGCGTGCGTGCGTGTGTGTGTGTGTGTGTGTGTGTGTGTGTGTGAGTGTGTGTGTGTGTGAGTGTGTGTGTGTGTGTGTGTGTGTGTGTGTGTGTGTGTGTGTGTGTGTGTGTGTGTGTGTGTGTGTGTTGATGTCTTACAGAGCACCTCTCGCGATTGAGCCACACTCACAGCACTACATGAAGAAAAATTCAAATAAAGCGCTAACAGTTTTAAAGGATTCATACTCCTCAACTTTGACGATAAATTCTTCGCACACAAGAAAATTTTTATCTCCATGCTGCGACAGTAGTGAATCATTAAGTGTAACGTCTTGTTTCAGGTGAAAGCGGAACAAAACGGTCAAACTGTCGACGACTGGGGGCAGGAGCTTATCATAACACTAAACAAAAAGGTTCGCATATTTCATTGTGATAATATTCATTTATAGCTATTCAAGTATAAAGATTACGATGGTGTTGTGACATGTCCTCAATAGAGAGTTCAAGCCGTTTACATAAACATGCTGTAACTTTCACTAGAGCTGAGTATCAGTTTTGCTATATAAGCAGATAACGCAAAATTCAATAGAGACTACAATGAAATCAACTTTAAAGGTATCGATAGGTGGTATGCTTATTGACGACGATGAATTACTTCCTCCACTGGATTTCACAACCCATATTCTAGGACCATCAAGCGTTAAATTGGAATGGCGGCCGCATGAAGGCGCCCCTCCAGGTAAAGTCGAATTTCTAAAGAAGAAGAGCATTTTCTACGTCAATAGGAATTGTGAAGCTCAAAGGAATATAACCCACTTGCAATTTACACCAATAAAACGGCTTTTAGAATATCAGCTGAAATATTGACATATACTATCAAAGACGTACCTTATGGGCACTATCATATAAGTGGATGAGTGCTAAGGAATACGTACCTGGATACTTAGATGGCCCGCCTTCACTTGGAGTGCGAGCCCCAGCATAGTTTACATTCGTTTCTTTCTCGCGCAAGTGTCTCCCATGGTGTTGGTCTGCTTCGAAAATTGTGACGCAGGCGAGGTCCTTCGCGTGATTCTAAACACATTGTCATCTGCTTCTGCGATGGTTGTCGTTATCCACAAACACGTGCACCCATCTTCTGAGTGGTGTTCCAAGAGGGCGCTTGCATTCTATTAGCATTCAAATCAGTATTCTTACATTCTGTCTGTCATCTCTTATTCTTATTAATTGACCTGAACATCTGTGTTTAGCTATCGATGTGTGTATTTCTGAATTATGAAGGTATAGTTTTCGCAGATCTGAGCTGCGCAAGCCGACTGGGCGCTGTGAGTGCCGATTGAATTCTATAAGAGTTCGCTCAAGCGCCCTGTAGGTGATGGTGCAGATCTCTTGATGTGGCTGTGGTATCAGCCCACGTTTCTGCTGCGTACAGAGCGCTGGGAGCACTGTTGACTCAAAAGCTGAGCATGAAATTTAGGGTCTGCTATCTGGTCGGAAACTTTTTTGAGAGGCTGGAATGCGGCCTATGCTGTTCTCCTTCTTCTGTCTAATTCATATGGTGGAGGGTGTAGTAATGATCCAATCATCATTTAACAAGGCGAATAGCGGAACAACATAGCTGCACGAATAACGGCGACATTTCTTTATACTGAATCTGATAGAGATGCTTATGATAACATTTAAAGCCTATACCGATGTAATTTCTCCTACAAGGATACTCTATGGCTGGTTTTCATCACTAGCCTACTTAGATATGTTGCAGAAAAATCGAGCTTCAGTTCCCTTCTATTTTCGAGCAACTCCTTGATTGCAGTGGAGACAAGACTAGAATTTTTTGTTTAGGGAACTGAAGCAGGGTAGAAGTTTTGGGTTCATCGACGAGCAGCTCGTAGTCTTTAGTTGGGTTCCTCCTCATCTCCCAGTCGCTTGAGGAGAGGAATTTAATGAGAGCATCTGTGTCGTACGCGACTTGTTTTATTTTTCTTCGGCGATGACGGCACTACTTATCCAGTTTAGGCTAATTTAAATCTTTGCACACGAAATGCGCTATTGAGATCCCGTACAGGGTCCTGGTACCACTGAGGTGTCTGGGAAACCCAAAATTTATGCTTCATTTATATAGTGGCCCAGTGGCTAGAAGTGATTTGCGCTGCTCTCGTGGTCAATGGTTCGATCTTGCGCTCATAGCCCAGCAAGCCATCCCTCCTCCAGTGTCCGTAAATTGGTACCACACTGGTCTCACGCTTGTCTGGGAGGACAAGCAGCACTGACTCGGTTCAACGGGAGGCCTCCGCGAGCCATTGTAAAGGCCAGATATGCATTCAGTCACCTCCAACGAAGTTGGAAATTAAAGACATATGCATGGTGCATCTTTCAGGGAATGATCAACGTCGCGAGCTTCATCCTTTATCCTTTTATCCATATGCTAAATCTAGCATGAGTTGTACCGTTGTGAGACTTCCATGTCCAGAGGCGATTATCTGTCTTTCGGAAAATGAGTTTCTGTGGAAAAGACGTGCCGTGCATGGGAGTCCTAGAAAACGGTCGCCGTCCTCGTTTTCTTTTCCTATTTCAAATTTTCTTATCCTATACTTTTTGCTGGCCATTCCGAATCTGCCATTAAAGTCTAAACAACGAATCAGTAAGAGGACTTTTCACTGCTAATGATTTCCTCCAACTCGCTGTAGAATGCGTCTATTTTGCTTTCATCAGCCCTACAAGTTAGTGAGTGGCAGTTGATGATACTAACGTTCTTTAAATGCACAAGTTGAAGGCGAAGGATAGCCAAATGCGGTGATAGGATTTTGACGAAGTGGCTAGATGGAAGAGAAGTGGGTGACCGACAATGCCAACGCTTCCGACATTTCGTGACGAAAAGTTTGCTCCACGATTAACAAGAGTTCCTTCACCTAATTGCTTTACTCTTTTGATTTCTTATAAGGCAATCACATGTAGTTTAATGCCACCAGCGGTCTCAAGAAGTGCATAAGGGTGGTTGAGGAGACTATTCCAGTGCTATAGGTGCAAAGTAAGAAGCAATCTCCATCCCGTGTCACAGGCGCGTTCGCTTTATCCCTTTCCAATGACGGCCTGTTGAACCTGAGATAGCCTCTCACCGATCGTCTTACTAACCGACACCGTAGACAGGAGCACCCAGTGTGTGGGGCGGTTAGGCATAAATTTTCTTGATGGTCAGCCATTTTTTGTTCCATGTGACAACTGATATAATGTTGAGATAGTCGAAACGCCACGGTTTCTCGTTGGTGTTCCATCTCGGCTCTACATATACAGCCAAGGAGTAAGAGCATGGAAATATTAACAGTATAAAAGGATAAAGCTCTCAGCGTTAATTAATTCTAAGGTATGCGTCGTGCATTCGTCTACAATTCTTAATTTCGTATGAGGAAATTAAACATACATCTTCTGGCCTTTACAATGACTCGCAATTGCCCATAACTGCATCGTGCCAGTATGCTTATCCTCCCAGACAAGTCTGGGACCATTCTAGTACTGATTTACTGACCCATGGATGGGTTGGTGGGCATGAGGGCGAGATCAGACCATTGACCTTATGTGCGACGCGAGGCACTTTTAACCTCTGCGTCGCATGCCCTTTTATGAAAAAAAAACATATATTAGTAGCAATTAATATCAATGATAATAGTGGTAAGCAAGCTCTATATCAAATAAAATTAACACCAAATTTTTTTGAATAGTTAAGATATTCGCTATAGCACACATATTATTTGTTCGGAACATCACTGAAAATGCCGCCTTGACTAAGTGCGTTCTCTATAAAACGCTTATTTCATTTTATATCAAAGAACTTACAGCTTTCTCGTTACATTCCAAGCAGTCATGTTACAAGGCAGTATCTGTTGAGATTTCGTATTTCACGAGTGGGGCGTGTTAACGGGCCATGGCAAACTAGTGCTTACAGTGTGTTCAAAGGACTGAACTGCTCTGCCATTTAGTTGCGGTTGTAAGCCATCAGTCTCTTTGGTTCATAAAGGAGATTTTTACGTAATTAAGTAGGTAATCCTTCTTCACATGTAATGTTAGGGCCATCGAAAATCACTTCTGGCTTTCAATCTGGTTGTCTTCCTGTAGTCTAACATAGTTGTTGGGGGCACTTCCACATTAAAATCATTGACGTCGCTCTTTAATTGAAGATTCTCCTTCTCGTGACTTCTTCAAAGTCTACTGTGTTCTAGAGTAGCTCTCAGATAGACTTCAGGATTGGATTATAGTAGTCCCTTCTTGCCATTATAACATCGCTGACACAAAGATCACCTAAATCAGAGTTCGATACACAGCAATTTGAACTCTATTTGAAGATTGTACTTGGCTGGTCGAACAGATCAACACATGAACACATTGCGTCGTCTGTATATCCATCTTCAGAAGCGACAGATGATTTAGTTTGGGAATTTGCGAATGTCTTAGCTGGTGCCAAGCAAAAGTTTACTAATCAGATTAGAAAGCACTAGAATTATGAGTTTTTTTGACGAGAAATCAAAAGTCATTCGGAACTGTGGCCCATTTGTTGAACAATTTATCAAAAACTTTTGTATATTAATAAATAATGCAGAAAGCGGTAGCAGTTCACCGCAATAAGAGATGAATAGAGTGCGTGAGATAGTTTTGTACCGCAAATGGTTTCACTTTTGCAACATTGGTTTTGTAAAGTTTCGTCATGCAAGAGCACTATATCCTGTTAATAATTCAGCAGACCGACGTTCTATAAACCTAAAGATTGGCAATTAATAATTTTATATCTTGAAGACTTAATTGCTTAGCTGACGCGAGGTTAATAATTTATTATGGTGTCAGTGATATGGTAGCAAGAGTTTTGGTGACGTTTCGCCGACATCGCCTTCATCAAAAACTAAACGCGCGTTGTGTTTGACTATCTGGATGAATAATCTTTTAGTCAAACAATTTTGAAGAGAGGATTTTGATGCATCTCACCAAGTTCATAACTCCACTTCCTAATTTTGATCGTCTTCAGAATTCACAAAGTTATACTGGACTAATCCAGAGACTGGTCGTCAATCTGTACCTCCTGCTTTTTCTTCCGATAAAGTTTTAGATGAGTATGAATGTTGGATCTCGGGTTAGCCGTCGATTGTAGAATAGTGCCCAGTTATAATCGTGCAACGCTTGCGTATGCTGAGTTCGAAAGGACTTTTATGACTTGTGCTTCTATGGAACTTCGTGTCACAATCGACGCTTTATCTCCAATAAGTGTAATCATGATGCGAACTAATGCGATATGTTTAGAAAGTATTGTTCAGGTTGCGCAAAAAAATCTCATAATTTCTCAGATAATTCAACAGTAATAAGATACTGCATAAACACATGAATTCATTCAACTCAAGGAATAGCTGAGTGTATTATAGATCAACAACTACAAGAACAAGGGAAAACACCTATTTTGAATTCCAGAACTAAACTCTTTGACCTCTATATATATACGAAGTCACTTGCGAAATTTGTAGCAATGTTTGCACACGTTTCCACCGGATTTCGTCTCAAGCGCGTGTCAAAACTATTCAAACGTGTCTACGCTTGTACGACGAGTAGCCGAGACTTCATCATTCAGAATGGAACACGAGTAATCCACTGAGTTGAGGTCCGGCAAGTTTTATGACCAAATGCCCTTGCCACAAGAGCCTGTAGGCAGCTCTTGACAACTGGTGATCGTTGAGCAGGCCGAATGCGCAAGAGCCAGGTCCTGCTGAAGCGAAAATCTGTCGGCGCCGAAGTGCTGAGTACTCCAGGGCTCCAGTATGCCCCGTAGAACTTGTTGTTAATAGCTGAAGGCGTTGATTCTGACATTTCTATTGATGAAGACCAATGACGTCTTTCCGGTGGCGCAAATGCCGGCTCAGGTCATCCCAGAGGACGGCAAATAACTGTGGCCAATGGTTTTCAATAGTGCGGACTTCTATTGGTCTTTTTTAAAAAGCTTACTTTCTGATGAATGTGGAGTGGTTCGACAGTAAAGTTCTTGTTATCCGTGGAAAGTACCTTCGACAAACGAGCAACAGCTACCAAAAATCATTCAGCGAGCATTTTGGAGCCGTTTTTCTTTCATATTCTTGTTCAGAAAGTGAACTTGGGCCATTCTGTAAATACGCAGCTTCACCTTACTTTTAACATTGTTTCGGACGCTCCACTTGCTCATCCTGAGCTTTCAGAGTCATTTTGGGCTTAGAAAGCTGCGGATTTCGTTGAAATTGGTAATGTTTATTTCGAATGTTTTCCCGTGTAGACGATGCTCTTAGACTACCTTCTAGAGAGCGGTCCTCAATCCGTCCAGTCTAGCTGAAACGTTTTACGGCTCTGCAGACACTTGCTGGGTCACAAATCAGTCAATTTTAACAATGTCAACCGTTTTCCATTCCCGTTTTGTGCAACTAAACTAGTGCCATATGTTGATTTTACGATCCATAACTTGAGCATATCTGAAATTAGACAAATAAATAGAACAGATTCTAGACCAAAGTCAAGCAAAGGTTCCAATAAAAATATTAACATCAATGAAAAATATTCTATCACTGATTAAATTCAACGAAATACAAAATCATCAGAACTTTCGGCGCAGCCCGTGTAGTGAGTACTACTAGACTGAGCAATGTTTTTTGTCGCGAGGGCTCTTTCGCTGTTGTCGTAAACCAGATGCTAAGCTTGGGTGCTTGAACTGTTTATAAGTAACAATAGCAATATATTAACGTTAAAAGTGATGGAATGAGATGGGAACTGGCAACTAATGTTTCTGTTTCATAGACTCCAATCGTCGTTAACCTTTCCGCGGCAGGATGAGGACCTCGATGTTGTCGTGTTAGAGTGCACCAACCTCAAAAGGTCTAGTGGCGGTCGGACTTTATGACATGACACGAAAAAATCATTTTACAAACTTTATCGTATCTTGGCATTGTCCTCTACCAGAAAGCCATCCACAATTCCTAGCTGAGAATTGCGTGCCTTATGTGATACGTAAACTTATTTTCTGCTACAGTGCCTTGCAAGGTGTTTTCGAAATGCAATCGCAGTGACTAAATCGCCGAAACTGAATCCACTGATTATGGAAAACTTGAAAAAAAAGCCGAAAAAATCCGCCTTTCATGGGCTAACCCACTGTAGTCTATACGATGAAGCGAAGAAATTATGAAGATAATGGTAGGAACATAGAAGCCAAGATTAGATGTTTTCAGTAGCTAACATTATTAAGATGCAAAACGTTCGACAGTTTGAAAAATTAGTGAATATCAGGTCGAATAATCACTATATTTTATGCAGAAGCAACTCAAGCAATGAGCATTTGTCAAAATAAGTCTTAGTTACATCAAAGCGAAGATAAGCAGCGATCGCTTTCCAATTACCCTTATTTTATTTTCTCACACATGCCACTGAATCAAGAATTTGCCACCAATAATATAGTTACCAAAACTAATATGCGGGTATAAAGGGGATAGTGACACAGCCTATCAAAAAATCAGACGATTGTTTGAAGCACGCTTTACCGCTTTCCCATAAGCTACGTGAAAACGCATGATCCAAGCTATCTCTGAAAATGCAAGAAGAATAGACTCGACCAGCATTCTACCACATTTACAAGGAAGACGAAAGTCTCGAACAGCAGCCGAAGCAACACGCAAAATGCTTGAAGGCTTTTGCAGAGTATGAATGCGGAGGGACAACTGAATGCATAAAGCGTTGAGATCGAACATGGAATCAAGATGGAATAAAGATTTATAAATTCGTTCATATTAAACGGCGACAAATAAGAACCAGTTCCTTTCACTTGACAAGAGCTTTTTTCATAAGCGTGATAGTAGTCATTCGAAGCTTAAACCTCTGGCTAACACGGTACCTAGCTGGTTTATGAAGAAGCCTTTCATAACGCTGTAGCAGTAAAAATAAAATTGTGTCTTATATCGGCCACGGAATCAAGCTTTTACTCCGTTGGAAGCCCGAAAAGCACATGAACGTGTAGAGAAGTTCTTTCAGTACAAGAACCATACGTCTTATCTAAAGTTTCCTTTGAAAGCGAGAAAAAATTTCTAACGGATTAACAAAAATCGTAGTTTACATGTGTATCGCATCGACGCCGTCGATCGATGGCTGTGTTGAAGCTACCGCATCCCCGTGGTCCTGCCCTCTCCCTCGCACCTCGTAGATTAGCAAAAAAAACACATGTTCGCGTATGTAAACTAAGCTTATTTGGCTGCCACACTGCAGAGAGACGAAATTTTTAGAAAATAAAACAGGATGGATTCGTTAAATCTTACGGTGTCTAGTGATTACTAACAATCTAAGAAAAGAGCTTTATCATTCAAGAAGGACGCGTATGTGAGGCACAAATGCTTTCGTTTTGCTGAAGCTTCATAAAAGGGTCTTTTCGAAAAGCGATAACATAATGCGCTAGCCAAAGATTTAAGCTTTCGAATGATTACTACCAATCTCATGGAAATTTCTTAGACTGCAAATGGGGTCGAATATAAATTCGTCACCGTATATAAAAAAAGCGATTTATGTAAATCAAAAAAGCAAATGAAGTTATTGCTATTATCACATTACAGGCTTGTTCTACATCGTAAACGTGAAGCAGCTGACCTCCGAGTCCGGCGCAGGTCTCCAGAGGCAGCAGGTATGTTTACCACATTTTTATATGGCGCTTTTACAACTTTGAACAGTATAGGATAAAAGGATAAAGTTCTCAGCGTCGATCAGTCCGTGAAGGATGCGACAAATATTCATTTTGTTCTTGCATCCTTTGAGGTAATTGGATGCATATTCGGCTCTATACAGTGACTTACTGGCCTACCAAGATATCAAGTCAGTGGTGCCATCCTCTCTATGGCTAACCAGTTTTCCGACTCCTAAGAGATTGGAAGCTTGGTGAGCCATGAGCACGAGATCGAGCTATCTACCTTCAATTGATCGATTACGTGTGTGCTGCAGAGGGAAAACCAGTCTGTCAGAAGAAGTTCTGGGACTTTGCTCCTTTTCCCTTGCTTTTAGGACAACGGCCTCGCGCTAGTGCTGCGCGCTTGTGACGAGCAATTGTATTGCTACATCTTACAATGAAAATAATTTTCTTAGGCAAGTTGAGGTTCTGAAGGAACATTATTACTAATAAAAATGGATTATCAGGAAGGAGACTTCCATAAACGGCTTATACTGATATAAAAACTCCCATGTATCAAAAGCTTCCTATGTTACGGCGATAAAACCACAACATTGTGAAAGGGAATAATTTTTTAGCTGTTGAGTAACACTTGTTTTTCATTTTATCTGTCTTTTGTATAGTCATTCTATGGCTTGAAAAAGCAGATTTCAACCAGATTTGTTTTTGGAAGGCCCCACAAGCAGCGAGCATTATCGCGCAAATTTTTGCTTTGGTCAAAATTTTCTCTGTTTTGAAGAAATTTCTAAGTCTTAAGTGTCAGAATTAGAAAACTCTATTGGACTCTATCGCTGTGTGAGTTTACGCATTTATTTACATTTCTAATACCAAATGAACCTGTTACCAAGTTTAAGGCTCAGAGTCCATCGAAGAGCTGAACAGGATTGTGCGTGTCGACTCCTTCTCTGCCAATTATCTCTTCATTAGTGTTCTTCCGTTGGGCAGACACAAGGTCAACAGTTAGATCTATTAAGCACTGTACAGTAGCATATTGGCTTGAGCTTCTGATCACCTCCTTCGGAGCCTGAGATGTCACAGTGACTCGTAGTGTGCTCAGTTGAGCACTTTTGAAGAGAGACCTTTGAAGACAATGAATGCCGAGAGATCATATCCAGCAGTACGGAACAAGTCTTTGGAGAAAATGCACAATAAGGAGAAGGATTACCCACACTGGTAAAAGTAGAGAAGGATTTCACCCGAAGCAGTTGGACAGCCAAGCACGTCTCTACCTTACTGATGGGCCACGACCACCTTCACGTGATCACACTGAGTCACTTGGGGAGGTAGGAGTTGGACGGCGTGCAGGACAATCGTCTTTGAGTTTCTCACTTGGAACGAACTACGCAGAGCACGTGAAAGTAGTGCTCATGATTTGTGGTAAAGTTTGCACCATGAATAATACTCAATGTGAAGTAAATGGGGATATTAAAGTAAAGTATGAATACCCATAGGATTGAACGAATTTTGTTCTATATTTTGCATGGGTCCCAACCCATGAAATACACTATTAATCCAAGGCCTTTTTAGAGTCATGTATGAACTGACATCGCATACATAGTGTAGTACCAGCTTTTTCATACCTTCATTATTCTTCAATTCTTAATAATTATAGTAACATTTTTTCCAATCACAATAGTGGCTAACCTCAATCGCAGTAGTGACTTGCTGCATGAGATGAGAGGATATCAAGACTGGAAAATTCTCGTCGTCATGTTTGTTTTTACAGAAATAAAATGATTGCGTTATTGATTACTTGACCATTCATGCAGCTATCTAGAGAAAATGGATTGCTGTTCACTGAAGAAATGAAAGATTAATGAGATTATAACATGAATATGTATATAAATATATATCATATATATTATATATATATATAAATATAAACAAGAGGGCATAAACAAGTCTAATAACGATTATAAATGGAATCTTTTTGCAATCATTTGGTTTTCTCACCTACAAAATGCGGGTTCTGAAGAGTGCATCGACGTATTTCTGCTATCTAAAGCTTCATCAAGCTTTTTTCTATGATATTTTACTATTAACCAGCGATCAGACCCTTTTTTGGCGGTAAAAAACGTAATTTTGAAAAGGAAACTACCGCTCCTGTCATTCGAGCATGCTGCACGGGATCTCAACGTCCTTGTCAATAGGTTATTAGCAGGATTTATAATGTAAAGCTGATGATAATCCTTCAGTGATAAATTTCTCATAAAACGAGCTTGTAATCTGCTGTTCTTATGAAAAAGAGTGATGCATTTTGCTTTGATTATGAATAATAAACCAGTAAACAGCAATCCTTTGAAATTCAAAGAACACTTTTAAACTTGTCGACAGATCACTAGAAGTAAAAGTCGCAATAAACATTTTAACTTAATCACTGAACTTGGGAAAAGTTGCCATTTTTATTTTAAATTTCACCAAAAAAGACAGAAATGAAGGCAGATCAGCCGTCTTAGGCAAAAAAAATTTTTCTAACGTGGCCTATTGGACAATCTAGTAATGTTTCGTCTGTGGTTCTTATGTCTGAAATAAAACATGAATGAAAATAGCACGTGTGATGACATAGATTACTTTAGGATAGATCAATGAATTGGAATCAACTTCTTGATACAAATTTTCAGATCAAAACGTCCGCAAACAGCTTCACTCTGGGAAACCTGGTAGCTGGTGAGCGGTACGAGATCACTATACGAAGTGCGTTAAGTGACACTGAAGTCTCCTCCACAGCCGCCATAGTCGAAATCAGTATGCCAAAAGGTACGATTTGAAGCATTGCAAACTGTGGAGCCAAAGTTCTGAAATATTCCTGCTGCTGACTGTTCATTAGAGCAAAATTCAAACTGTTCCGTTAGAAACATCTATGTGTATGTTGTGAAGGTAACAACAAAGCGCACTGTTACAGAATGTTAAATCTGAAATCTTCAACCAATTGCCGAAAAATTTGGTAAACTATATTTTTTAGAAAACGACTATTTTGAGATTGGAAATCTTATTATCAGTAGTCATTTCCATTCTAATCAAAGCGGTATCGTCAACTTAACTTGGGAAGTACCAGCAAATATGGAGCAAAAAATAGCTGGTGGGTTACATAGGAATAATACCTTTCCGCTTAATCAACAGATAAACTCGTTCCAGCCTTCGATGTTCAATATGTAGAGGCAGGAAATGATAATTGGCAAAAAGTGCATTTTTTTGGAAGAAAGCCGTCAGCAATGCTGAAGGACTTGAAAAGGTCGGTTTTGGATAGCCATTCTAGCCTAACCTATTGGTTGATAAATGTATCCAGGAAATCGGATCGACTTTCTTAAAATCATTAGTTTATTCAACTGACAATGGAATCTCAAGAAGTTTTATTAGCATCTAGAATAACAGCAATGCAATTCCCAAAAGTAATCGCTTGAGTAAGATTTGTTGAGATCAATAGCGACAAGGATTTACGTTCGATTCTAATACAGTTGTAGTTTGCGCTATTCTAATAAGCAAACTTGTATAGTTGAATGAACGTTTTTTAACGGGGGACGTCGTAACCGACTGGTTTTGATTTTCGTCGTGGTGTGTGTGGAGCCGAGCTCAAAATCCAGCACTCTCCGGCAGTCAACAACGAACGCCCTATGGAACGTCGCAGCCAGGCTGTTCTCGAGATTACAAGGAGACACGCTCATCTAGTGTTCTACGACGTCCATGAAGAAGAGGAAAAGACAAATTGAACACCAAAAATGCAGGGATACGCTCAGTGAAAAGCCTATGAAGACGGCTCAAATAAAAGTGATGGGAATAAAAAAAGATAATTGTTTTTATCAAAGCGTTTTCTTGCTCATCGTCCTCTCAAGAGATCGATCAAAATTCTACCCACAACCTCTTTTTTTTTGCAAATGAAGAAGTGTTCTCAAGGAAAAGCGTTAAAACGCATGAATGCACCGATATGAGTGAAACTCAAAGTCCCAGTTGGGATTCGAACACGTAATCACCCTTTGAGGGAGCTCATGTCCTACCCACCAAATCAGCCAAGGCTTGTTGACGGGTGAGTGCTGACAGCATCGGCAGAGTAAAAATTAGGCTGAGGAAAGGGCGAAGCAAGGATGGCAAGTGACGCGGTGGATAGCAGATGAGACTTCGATGAGGGTGATCGTGGTTCGAAATTCACCTGAGGCTCCGAGTTTTGCTGTTTATGACATCCTTGTGTCTGCTTTTCCACTTAGTGCCTTCCATAAAAAACAATGATGCTGGAGTCTGTAAAATTGCCAGCCAATGTAGAACTGAAGTAAAGATCATGTATAGGCCACTCATATTTGCATTTTTGATATAATATTGAGGAAAACTCGATTAACATGCAGTTTATATCGTGAACGAAAAATTAATGTCACTGTAAGTTTCAGTCAAAAAACACTCTCTTTTGATGCACATTGTAAAAAATTTTTCTATAATCAAGTTCATCGCTGGCCAAAAAGATTGAAATCTCATCACACGATTCTTAGAATATTATTTCAGTAATACTGAATACAACCTGAGGATCAGAACAACACTTACCAGTAATATCGAGATTGAAAGCGGGGAATTCAGATTTAGAACACCCAAAGGTGAGCCATATATCCTCATTTGGTACGAAACATCATGGACTCAACTCAGATGGAAAGCTAATCTTGAGTAAATGTTATATATTAAACGAAATTCTGATTCAAATATCAGCAAGCAATGTGATTAACCAACAAATTTATCCATGTCGCATTGGCAGCGGCGAAAAGGCGAGCAATACTAATTTTACATCCTGTCCTTCAAATAAATAATTCGAAACTATTTGTACGAAACCTCTTGAGTTTTCTTTAGGTCCTTCTCCTTAGTCTCATAACCAGCAACGGGTTAATGGTTGGCGGTTATGTGCAAACGAGCAAAAGAAACGAATATTTTAACTCGGCGTTGTACGCAAAATGTTTTGCTGGTGAATAAGAACAAGCATATACGTAGTGATCTATTAAGAAAATAGTGACTACCAGTTCTAAGCTATTAAAAATCTTTGCAAAAATAGAGCTAACATGTACTAGTAATATATAAATCGATACCATCAATAAATATCACGGTAAACACTGTAACAAATACATAGTAAAATGCTATTCTAATTATTTGCTCACATAAAAGGACATATTTTTATCAAAAATAAATGAATGCAAAAAGGCCATTTTTGGTCCGCCTTTTCTGTGATGCTCACAAAAACTATGAAATATGTAAATAATATTCATGGATGACGAACAATTGATTATCTCAAGCTTTTACTGTGAGCCCCTCAATGAGATTATGATGGAAAGATTAATAAAATTTTCTTTTTCAAGTGGAAACGAATCCTCTACAAAAGGTTGACGTCATTTACTCTCATGATGTGAACTCTGTCAGAATTCAGTGGATTTTGGAGCCGTAAGTGATAAGTTATTGTCACTTACTTAGTTTTAATTCGACAACAGCCACTTTTGTTGCTGAGCGTCTTTTAGTTCTCTATTGCGATTCATTTGTTTAGTGCTGATACAAATTTAGGTTTAATAGAGTTCGAATGTTACAGGCATGTGAAGGCAGACTTGATTGCCGGATATGATGTATACTTGAGTGACAATAAGGTTTGCAGATTTCTTGACTACGTTGACAGTTCAATATGTAATACTCTTTCTTGATAAACTATGGCATTATTGAAGCTGAACTTAAGAAAACAGTGAACTATTGGGCGTAAAACAACTGCATAGCTAAGTATTAGCGATGATGAATACCAGGACGGTACGTTACCTGATTACTTAGTGTTACGTAGGATCAATGATGAATGAGCAGCGCAATTTTTTTCCCATCTTTGACATTGTTATAGAAACTGACGATTATAAAACACAAAAAAGATTGACAGTGTGCATTAGTGAAGAACGGAAATCAAGAAAAATAGGAAATACTGATGTGCATATAAGTGGATTTCGTAATGATGCTTGCAAAAAGTTACATACAGGATCGGCCAAACTCACAATGGAAACTAGTACAGGCGGACAGTCGTGAGGCAGCGTTAACACTCGACAATCTTCGTAGCTCTACTGAATATTTCCTACGTGTGAACGTGCGAAACAAGGACGGTTCGGTTATCATAGCGCCATCAATCTACCGATTCAAAACTATCGGTGAGTGTACGTATAGATTCACTCATTAGCTATCTCCACTTTGTTCATCTAGAAATCACAGATAACATTTCTTCAAAATCATTGCACTCATCGAGATAGTTGTAGTTTACTGACAAGAGGTGCCTTGCAATACATCCGTGGTTGCACGTTTGATTCCTGGCCCTATCATGTATCTCCTTCCTCTCATGATTTACCCGCTGATATATGCTGACCTTTGACGACATTAATTGCTTGACCATGATATTGTGGGCTGGATTTGTCTGGAAGCACAGAAACACTGAGTACATTCATCGGTAAGCCACTGTGAGGATTTGTACAGAGCAAATGAGCATTCATGCATCTCAAATGATATTCGAAGCCAAATATATAACGCCTCCCTTATTAAGGATAAGATGGATGAAGCTGGTCACTCCATGAGAGATGGCGTCATGCATACGACTCTATTAGTGGCATCGTTTGAGGTGTTTAAATGCAAATCTGGCCTTTACAATAACTCGCGTTAGTCTACCGATATATCAAGTCAAAGCTATCACTGTCCCAGACAAGTCTGGTGCCAATACACCGACCCGGAAAGGCTTGTTGGAAGTTGAGCGCAGGAACGAACCATCGACCATTGGATGATCGATCATGTGTATCGCAGAACCCTTCTAGCCACTGTGCCACATGCGATCTTGAGGAGAAGCCCTTAGGAACTGTTAAACGACGAATACTTTATCTTCTTTCAGTTGAATCTGTCAAACGATAAGAAATTCTAAAGTGTTGGTTCTATATTTTGTTATTCTGCAATACGACAATTGCTTTCAGACTGGCGTCACTCGTCACGAAATCATGTGAATCCATTTGAATGAACGAACACCATAACAGCTATGTGTTTAATAAATCAATTTAAAGTAGCGAAAGACATAAGAAAGCTCTAGTTGTGACGAAGTTCTTCTTTTTCACAATACTTTGTCTTGGCCTAATGACCTTTCTAGATGAAAATAGAAAACGTGCTCTCTGCTATCGTCTGAGTATTGTCTGATCGCATGGATATATTAGTAATTAAAGTAATAACATAGCGAATAGAGCAAAAAAAACCTTAATTTTTAGCTCTCGCATGCATGCCATTAATGTAACGAAAATGTGTGCCAATGATAATAGCACGTGCATGTGCCAGAAAAGTGGCTACTTTTGGGGAAAAATGGCAAGTACTCATCCATTTCACCGTCATTTATTAACTTTACCATTGATGTAGCTCCGAAGTATAATGAGATGTGTATTTTTATCACAATTTTAGAGTTGCTTGTCCTGTTTGCTTGGCTCCATCAGATGTTGTTGCTCTTGCGCTTTTTACATTTTTCATCAATTCTTCTTCAAAAATGTATATTTTTAGGCAAATATGATTTCAGTGCCATCAGTCGCTAAGAAGTTCGTAGCATGCAGAAATGTTACTCAGGGCAAATGGAGGTTCTTTGAGCTTACCTATCCTCCACCTCGCACAATGTAATAGCTAAGTTGTTCATTCTCTATATTTGTCACCAAAAAGTTAACTTACGGTAGAGTTACTCATAAGGTGTGCAACTGAATACATTTATGTAGGAAGAAAAAAATCTACGACTAAAACAATTTTAGAACATGAAGTGGACCAGGATCACCTCCACCAAGTAAATCCACATCTGCTCAAACTACTCCAGCAAAGCTAATCATTACTACTCTTCTAGTGAATGCACTCAGAATGAAGACTTCAAGAAAAGAGTAATGATTATGTCTCAAAGCACTGAGAGCTTCATGAGCAGTTGTGGCGTCGGACAAGAAGAATGGATAGCATTTTTACTCACACGAATCCGATTAGCTATTGAATAACTCTAGTGGACATTCCATCACCAACAAGTGTAACTGCGTTCAAAATACCTCTAAGAAAAAGGTAGAAGGAGGGCTGCAGTACGAATGAACGTTCTCCTGGAAAGGGTACTTAGTCATGGAGTCCATTCCACATAGAACAGCTTCTATGTATTACTTGTTCCAGCTCTTATGCTTAATTCTCAGTGATATGGCTCAGTCGTCAGTTGTTCAGATAAACCGATGCTTTTAGCCGTGCTCGTTTTGACGGATACACCATTCGCTAAGTCCTTTTACTGTGACAGATTTACGAAGATCAATTCTCATATTATACACGGAATTTTCTGCGATGTCTTTTTTCGTTTTCTTTTTTGTTTTTTTAATTCTAATCATTCAAAGAGCCTCGCACCTGATGTCGTCGTAGTTAGGTTGAAACGCCTATTATATATAGACTTTTCCTGCCCCGCATCTGCCTTTTTCTACTGATACTGAAACTACTTGATTTGCACTTTTTTTATTTGATTTGTATCTTTGGGGATCACCTTAAAATGACAAAATCTTGGGCGATTCGAAAGCAGTTCCTAATTTTCGCTGATGAATAGGTTTTTCAAGGTTCTAAAAGTATTTCTGCATTCATTTAGTTCTGTTTATGCTTCGTGCTCTCCAGGGCTCTTCTATGTTTTCATAAACCTCCTATGTGTAAAGAATAAGCATTTGTCTACAATGAAGCCACACTGCCATTAGCAATCAATAATCTGTAATAAATTGTGCCTGTGCCATTAATATTACGTTACAAATTCTTTAGTTTTGACATATTATCAATCTATACGGGAATAAAAAGTCATCATAGTCACTGAAAATATGGAAACAACGAGTTGTATGACAAAAATTATGATGCGCAGTGCATGTGATGCCGGTTTATCAAAGGGATATAAAACAAATTATAGAGGGGCAGCGAGTGCGTGCGGTGGACCTTGTTCATCTGGTACAAACAAAAGGTGGCGTTGTTCTCGAAAGAGCTATCCAGTGTCAGCTGAACCAGAAACTGATTACTTTATGACGTGCTAACTGTTGTTTTTCAGAAGCACAAATTATGTGCAAGAAAAGAAAATTGTTAATCGGTGGCATTTGTAAAGTTGCAAAATCATCTCCGCTCAAGATTGATTCGACAAGTTTTACACCTCAATTGAAATTTTAGGCAAAGGGCTCACAACATCAGTAAGATGTGAAGGACAGGTCGCTATTATTCATTTTTGTAAAGGACTACTTTACACGATAATGAATATGGTGCTTTTTTCTATGATTATTCCAGCCACATCTGAAAAACTTGACATACGATGAGTGGAAAGACTAAATATAGTTTCCAGTGAGTTTTTTGGGATCTTTTCGTTATCCGGTCCCACTTCCAGCGCCCGTGCAAAAGTCATTGTTCAGGTGGTCTTTGCAGTGCGACTAGTCATTTGGTAGCTTAATTTTCAAAAAGTTATATGTACTTTATTTTCGGTATTAGTTTATTGCGATGTAACAGCAAAAATATTATTGTGTTTCTCATACAAACATTACTCGCTGTACAAAGCTTTTCTTTTAGATTTTGAGCAACCATTTGATAGCTCAAATTTTCTGAATTCTAATGATTACTTGGCTTTATGAAAATGCTTTTCTTGCGCTGTTAAAAAGCTAGAATAAAGGATAAAGCTCTCGGCGTTGATCAATCTCTGAAAGATGCGCCATGCATTCGAGTTCAATTTTTAACTTTGTTTGAGGTGATTTTATGCATATCTGGCTATTACAATGACTCGCGGAGGCCTCCCGCTGAACCGAGTCAGTGCTGCTTATTCTCCCAGACAAGCGTGAGACCAGTGTGGTACCAATTTACCGACCCCGGAGGGATGGATGGCTTGGTGAGCCACGAGCGCAAGATTGAACCATTGACCTCGTGTGAGACGCAGGGCACCTTCAAAACTGTGCCACATGCGCTCCTCTTGCGGAGCGGGGGACTGTGGCCGAGTGGCTAGTGAAACACGTCACGGCTCGACATGGATTTCATCCCCACCGCCCTCAACACTCTTGCGCTGTTACAATAAAAAAAATATGGTTTTCGCAAATCTAGCTCATCTGCATAATCCGCAGCTTTTTCTGAATCCTTGAGAAAAAGCGTGCCTTTTGATTTTTCCTCATGCCTCAGCTCAGGTAAAATTTTGTTTAAGGTGAAAGATTGTACAAGGTTCTTATACAAGATGGAAGCGAAGCGACTGGAATGTCAGTCAATATTAATAAATCTTACTGATGACAATCTCAGGTCTGTTCATCAAGAAAACAGTATGTCATGAAGAACACTATGCTTATTGACTGACATCCTTACACACGTAGCTTGTGAAAGCTGCTTTGCTTGGAACACGAGTAATAGCTCTGGATGTTGCTTCAGTCAATAGTGCGTAGGCTCTGCCACATTAACCAACGACTCTGCTCTGCTTATTCTGGAGTGGAAAAGAAGAACATAGTTTAGCAAGTCGTCGTCTATGATAGTTGTTGTAAAGCGAGCAGATGTTACTATTTCAGACAGTTTTACTCCAAAGAAGTTCCCTAGTGGTGTATTTCTTAGCTACACTTTTCACTCTATTGGTGCCGGCCAGTTATCTGTCAATGAGAATGATCTGGGAAGTACAAGTCCGCATTGAGCAAAGTTGAGCTGAAATTGTGGTCGAAGTGGCAGTGTTTCAACTTTTCCTTTAGGAATCGTCAGGAACAAAATGAAGAAGTAAAAGTCCACTTAAAAAGGCTGAGCGGTAGGCAAAACATTCGACTTCAGAAGGAAGCTGGTCTCGCACGTCACCCTTAGCGGAGTCGCCTCTCACCAGCACACACTATTTAGATGAATAATTCAACATCACACCACCACCCTCATGCAGCAAAATTGAAGAAATAGAGGGTATAAAAGAGTAAAAATGGAATTTTCGGCCTCTCTACTCTGTACATGTCTTTTTCATTCGAAAACTATCTGGGTGATTGACGAATTCATCATTGACATGTTGAATTTTGGTTGAATTGGTATAGTTTTCCATGGGTACCATGATAAGATAAGATAAGATAAGATATGGATAAGAAGATAGCCGTTCTGGGGTATTCCTTGATTTTTATAGGAAACATCTGCTAATTCATCAAAGTGAACACCTCATTTATAACACTGTTTTTTGAAATTGGTCAGCGTCTAAAATAATGTTAAAGGTGGATTACACGATTATGGGCTCTATTATCATTGAGGTGACGATCACAGAGCAGCTTTACAATGGAAGAAATGTTGAGAAACGTGATTGGCCATCAAAAAGATTAACAAGCAACTAGGTGTAATTATACGGATGTCATTGCTGGGCAGGTGAGCAGGGATAGGTGCTTTCTAATAATTGATCACTGCTGACCACAAGACAAGCGCATTGACCACAGAGAATGGTTTGAGTGGATATCGTTGTACTTTTACTGTGCTCCTTCATACTAATATAGATTTAAGCACGACAGTAATGTACGTATCTCTTGGGTATGCCTTCGCTTCAAGATAAAACCCTTAGCAGCTCATAACGAATTCACTGACGCGCTTACACCTTTGGAAAGTCATGTCACTGGCATGGGAGCTCCTTAAAGCATTCACAGACTCTCAGTAATAAAAGTGAGCAATTATGGGCGATACAGTGGTACATTTAACCTCCATAATTTCTCTCTTCCACCGAAATAACACATTGGTTCTTGTCTTCTTTGGATAATCACTATTACTAGGTTAGTGCGAGAGTTTTTGGGCTCCAACAACTGCTCTTGCACATAATAACCTCAATAACGTTTTCACCGACTTCTCATTCTGAGAAGTCCATCTTTCTTCAGCTGTATATCTCCATTTCTTCATATGTGAGCTCTTAACGTTTCTTGAGGTCTTCTTCTTCTTAGAGCCTAAGGTTTCATCATTTCTTGCCATCTGGTGCTCTTTACCCTCTTGATGAATTCATCCGTTTCTCTTATAGCAGTCGTTTATTAAGGCGTCAAATCCAAAGTGACTACTACCGCGTTGTCAGCGTTGTTAAAGACACATTTCTGTACTTCTGCAAATATCAAATTAACCGTCAAGTAATGGACAATTATTCGTCATCTGAGAGGACTCAGCGCTCATTTAGAAAGGTTGTTCAATTCAACTATTCGTTTTTTTTTCTCATAAATAAGTTATTCGAAGTTTTAGACTCCAATCAGACCAATGCCAGTCATGGGCTAGAAGGCAGAGGCTCGAAAGGTGTCTGGATTGATTATCGTGTAGCTAACTTGTGAAAACAATCATGTCAAGTTGATTGTCTCTTCATTTCAAGTCAAAACGAGAACAGTGATAAGCATCCAATGTGGAAAGTTAAACATCACGGTGAGCATCATAGTTCATCACGGAAACACCACGGTCGGTCGCTTCGCTTTTCAATTATCTCATATCTATCACCAGCACTTCCTTTCATTTTGACGTGAGCTTCTTCCATAGACCATATCTAATCGCTAATAATTTCAGCTGAATACCTCTCAATCTCCACTCTGATATTGCTTGATCAAAAAATTATCATCGATCAGCATGGAAACTGATTCAGTGAGTGTCGACTTGACACGGGCCGACAATGAAGAGGTATGTGGTGTGTGCGATTGTAAAGAAATGCTCAACTTTGACTTACGGAAGAGAGTACTATTTGATATAAATGAAAAGCTGGTGTCCTTTTTTTACAAGATCGTCTCATCCAATTTATTGAACACTGCAATCAACTAATCAAATGGTCGCCGTTTACGGAACACTGCTCTTCTATGGTGCTTCAGTGAAGTATTTTCGAGGAATTTTGAGCGGATGTAACCAGATAAATTTTACCAAAGCACCGTAAAGGCTATTTTACGCTGTAATACAACTCAAGCATCTTGGATATGCGCTGTCGGGTATGTATGCATAGTGATTTATGTGACGACTTAATCGTAAGCATTTTTGGCATGGTGTCATCATCTCGTAACAAACGTAGTGGTTTCATGGCCAACGGAAACAGAGTTTGCTACCATTCACATGCCTTCTCCTGTCGTTATATGATATTGACCGGGGTTGAAGTCTTAGTGCGAGTTTGCCTCATATCTCACATTTTTTTTCTTAATTACAATATATCATAGAGAAAAATAACGGCAAAGACTAAGGAGAAGAGCTGGAGACTTTTTGCTTCATTCGACTCATAGAGAAACGTTTTTTTAGCGGTACATACGAATTTCGCAAGGTGTTAACACATAAACGGAGAGTGATCTCTATAAAGCTCTTAACTTTTACATGTTTCACCGCGTGTATAGGGATTTCAACGAATGGTAAATCAATCGCATCAAAATTTCGCACCTCAGCACGGTCTTTTCTGTCTTAAGACTTCTGCTTTCAAACAAAATCTAAAAATGAATTCACATATTAGAACGACCATTTCGCCGCACCTCTAAGGATTATCAAGTACTATCAAATACTCAAGAAATCGTGACTTTGGTGCACAGAGAAATTGAATTAAAGGATATAGTCTAATGAAAAGCACTCGTCGTGTCATGCCAACGCGAGTGTGTTAATAAGAATATAGCTGGGCAATATATTTGGGTTATTGAAGAATTTCATCTGGCAGGCTATGTGTATTTTACACGAAGAGATCGGTTGCATTCCTTCATTCCTGCAAATCACTGAGTAACTCTAATGGGCATCAATGAGATCCATTCGATACAGTCGTATATCAGGTTTATCTGCACACTTTTACTCGTCCAAAGAGCACGAGGAGCATAATAGTTTTGTTCAACGCCATCTACATCAGTTTGGGTGACAATAGAACTAAAGTAACGCACATGGCGCAGTCATTGCACAGGTGTTTATTCTTGATTCGACCTCTACATCGATTCCTCAATTACTTCCCGATTCTGATGAAAATACTCCTTCCACGCCACAAAAGCTAATGAATTCCGGTGATGAAAATCTGAGAGCGCCCTAGTTTTGCTACTTAGGAATTTTAGGGAGAATTATCAGGGTTGGACAACAGTCAACGATATCCGCATAGATAATCTGCCCATCAATCATCAGCCAAGCCCAAACGACAGTTGACTTTTTTTCTTTCATGCTATCCAGGGAAAAAGGAAGAATCGAGCCCTTTTGCTAGGTATGAACTTTATAGAATGTGTTAGTAGTCAATCGAAAGCTCACATCTCTAACTACTTCAACATATAGCCGCTTTTTGGAAAATCCTGTCATAACGCTGCAGCATAAAGGAAATATTTGTGCTGCACACACGCATATTTCTCACATAACAGTACTGGTCTCTGAAATTGTGAGCAACCATTCGACACAGTAAGCTTCGAAGATTTCATTGCTGCGGGTGTTTTCACTGCAGTGTAGGGGGAGGAATAGGAATGAGTTTCACATATGCGGCGCCTGCTTGTCAACTAGTGTGTGCTCTAAATTTTGGCTGGAAGTGTGCTGGCCACGGATTCCATACGGCGACCGATCGCTCGTGCTGGCGCGGCTCACATGTGGTGTGCAACTTTTGTTGATTGATTTAAGATTTTTTTTCCTCTCCGAAAGAAACTCTGGTTACAAGATTTCCACTACACATTCATGTGCTTCTCATGCTTTCAGCGGTATAATAGTAAAAGTGAAACATTATTTTATTCTGATTGCTGCACTGTTGTAAGAAGGTCTATACGTAAAAAAGATCATGTAGCTCAATAGCTCGTGATTCAAGCATTGGAATGATTGCTTGCATTGTTATGAAAAATTTTTATCCAGAGAAAAGGGTCACCTCTTCATTTGTTCACCTTCAACGAGGTTAAGCATTACATGTAATTGATTTACGTACGTTTTGACGATTTGGCCCGTCTCATCATTAGCACACGCCTCATACTAGGAGTAGCAAAAGGGGAATATAGCCCAATTGTCTTTCTATGATGTTTTGCGACTATTATTATACAAACATTGCCTTTTATTCGTTTGATGATATGATAAATTCCAAACATCGACTGCAAAGAAGACAATGCAGAACGTCATATTTTACCTGACAAACACTGCGGCAACTACACCCTCTATCACTCCTAATATTGGACGCGTGATACTGATGAGACTGGAGAAACCGTCGAAACGTACGTATTTCTCGGGATGCTATAGAAAACGACTTAAAGGGTTTCCTGAAGAATCTGTGGGCGAAAAGTTCCGTCCATCTCCTTGAGATCTTAACAGTTGAAAATACTGCATAAACAAACAAGTTGTTCCAGTTAGAGGAGTAACTACTGTAATTACATCAGGAATCATATTATTGAACAAAGAAGCTTGTGAAGAACTCTTAAAACTGTTTTTTTCTTCAACTCTTTGCATTTACAAGGTGGCTTGCAAGAATTTCCAACGATTTTTTCTCACATTCCCACCGTAATTTCGTCCTGAGCCCGTTTTAGAGCAGTTTCAAGCGCGCGCGTCTGCGCTAGTGCAGCGAGTAGCCAAGACTTTTTCCTCCAAGATGGATCACAGAGTAATCCATTGAATTGAGGTACGGCAACACTGACTGCTAAATATGCCGGCCCCCAAACGGGGTGAAAACTGCTTGTCACAAATTGCAATCGATGAACGGGTTGATCGCGATGGAGGAGCCCAGTTCTGCTGAAACGTAAATCCGTTATCGCCAATGTGTTTAGTAGACTACCTGTCCAATGTGCTCGCAAAAATTGCTTCTGAAAGCTAGGAGTAGTGATTTTGATGTTTCTGTTTGTGAAGGCCAACGGCGTCTTCCGGTGGCTCAAATGCTAGCCTATTCCATCACAGAGTTCGAAAAATCACTACGGCCAACAATTTTTGCAACTGCAGACTTCTACCGACCTTTTTGAAAAGTTAACGTTGATTCAGCCAATTTTGGAGTGGTGAACTGTGAATATCTTCTCATTCGTAAAACGCTTTTTCGACAAACAAGCACTAACTATCAGACGAATCAATCGGCGAACCTTGAGAGCCTTCTTTCTTTCATCATTTTCTTGGGCTCGCGAACACAAATGGCCTTGTAATTCGGCAACTTTACCTTATTTTTGACAACGTTTCGTACATTCGGCTGGCTGATCCCGAGCTTCCCGAGCCATTTTACACATCGAACGCTCCGGAATTCGTTCAACTTGGCAGCGGATCTTATAAATGTTTTTCGGAGCAGACGAGGTGTTGGCAGACCCAATCGAGGACGGTCCTCAATTGCTCCAGTGTTTTCGAAACGTTTTATGACTCTGCAAACGTATACTTGTTTGGAACTAGCCGATTTTAACAATCTCGGCCGTTTTCATTCCCGTCTTGTGCAGATCAATTACTGCGAACCAATTTCTACGATCCCTATCTTGAGCTCACCTGCCATTAAACACATGAATAAAACAGATTCGAGACCATGACTGGACATAGAATTTAATAAAATTAGCAGAATTTCAAACAAATGTTATATTGACGTTGAATGACAAAATACAAAGGCTAGCGAAACTTCTTTTTCAACCTATATGTCTAGAGGCCGGTTGCCGAAATATACAGGGTGCGAGAAAAGTTGTGTCAATTTTCTATTTTGTCAATTTCAAGATTGATGCTATATTTTTTTTGAATTAATTCTGATGATTTATTTAATCCCATGTTCAGTTTTGGTCCAGAATCTCTTCTACTTTTTCTTGTCTTTTCAGCTGTTTCAAAGTTATGCATGCTGAATAATGGACGTATCGCAGTAGTTGAGTTGGGCAATACGGAAATGAAAACGGCCGATATTGTTAAAATCGACTGCTTTAAACCACCAAGTGTGCAGCAAGCCGTGAAACGTTTCAGAGAGGCTGGAAGGATTGAGGATCGCCCTCGAAAACGTCAAACACCTATCCCGACTACTCCGAAAAAGATCCAAAAGAATCGTTGCTAATTTCAATGAAATCCGAAGTGTTCCAATGCGCAAAATGACTCGGGAAGCTCGTGATCACCGAGTGGACCGTGCGAAACATCTCAGAAAGTTAGCTGAAGCTGCGCAGTTGCATGATCGCTCGTGTTCACGTTTCTGGACAAAATGATAAAAGATGTCCATTGAGAGCTTGCAGAATAATTCATTAATAGCCAGTGCTTGTTCGTCGAAAGTGTATTTTACGGATGAGAAGACACGGTCGAGCCACTTCATAGTTGCCAAAATCGACGTCAGCTTTTCAGATGGCCTCAGCAAAAATCTGTACTGGCAAAAAACATGAGCCGCAGTCATTTTCCAGCCTCTGTGATGGTTCGGGCCGACATCTACGCCACCGGGAAGATGCTGTTGGTCTTCATCAACGTAAACGTCAGAAATCAGTGCTGCCAATTATCAACACCATTATTTCCTGGGCGTACTGGAGTTTTAGAGTGCTCAACACTTTGCCGCCAAGAGACTGAAGCTTCAGCATTACTGAGTTCCCGCGCATTTAGTTCGCTCAACCATTGCCATCTTTCGAGAACAGCAGAGGCTTTTGGGGCAAGATATTTGGCCATTAAACTAGCCGGATCTGAACCCAGAGGATTACTCTGTGTGGTCCATACTGGAGGAAAAAATCTGAGCTCCTCGCTACATTACACTAGACGCACTTAAAACGCCTTTGACATGCGCTTAGGACGGAACTACTGTGGAAACGTGTGCGTGCATTGTAGTAATTTTCGCAAGCGACTTCGTATTTCTATAGAGACCAAAGGAGGCAATTATGAGATTTTGTTACAAACCTTACTGATCCTCCGGTTGAATGAACTCATTTCTTTATGCAGTATTTTGCTAATCTTCAAATCTTTTGCCTTCTTTGAGTTTGCTTTGCATTTATGAATATGAGGTTGCAATTTTGAATGCAGTGAGTGGCTTAGCGCTGTCGCTATTTGTTTATAATTTGGGGTAGAAGTAGACTATTATGAACGCAAAGCCTTTTAGATACTGCGAATCCTTTCAGGACCATTATTCCATACCATTGCTCCTCTGATTCTCAGCATGTTACCTTTAACAATAGAGCGTGTTGCGTCTAACAGTGGCGTCTAATTAATAGCTTGTTGCGTCTAACAATGGCATCTAAAGCGAACGTGCTGCGTCTAACAATGGCGGCTGGGGGTTGGACGCCATTGCCAGAAGCAATACATTGGGGATTGGAGACTCAGAGAACTGGGTCTGTGATCTCGTAGTGGTTAAGGGCAATTTTATAATTTTATCTGGTCTGTAATTTATCAGCAGCATCAACCACGTGGAGGATTTGCCAATCGCGGGCATTCTGCTCAGATACCACCTCCATATATGGAAAGATTTTACGGAATGGCAAATTCGTAGGGCATTCATTTTAATGATTGATTCGAGTTGACGAGACATATGTAATAACTTTTAGTACGTGCGTTGATATACCACCTGGTCCACCGTTTTCTGGCGAATACTATGAACGTAAGTTTACTATGTTTTCGTGTGAGATCGCTATTCATTTTTCGGCCGGGTACTTTTATTGAAGTACCAATTTGGCATTTGGCAAAGGAGAACTAGGGATATAAGGGGCGATTACTACATTGACAAAGCACAGCCATTTTTGAGTGGTTTTCTAAGTTTGAAAAAATGGCATGTGTAGAAGTTGAGTAAAGCACAATCTTTAT